>JAJMAO010000004.1:0-228477 GCA_030572575.1 Scheffersomyces insectosa
ATTTATGGGTGGTTAGTAAATATTGGTTCCGTTTGCAACCACATTTTTTGACTTTCACCATTTTAGTTTCCCGTCTTTCCGCGAACTTTTTTAATCTTTTCTCAAACTTTATTAGTCTTCAATTGTGAAAAGTATTCTAACTATGAAAAGAAATATATAAGTATCTAGAACGTATATAATTCATTTTGTATGTGACTTTTTTATAGCAAATAAACATTGTTCTCTAATACTTCAAAACGTAGACTAGATGAAATTATCGCACCTCAATTTGGATTACTAGAGCGAAGTATTGTTAAGGGGGGTGCGAATATTGTCTGGAAAATACTGTATAACTGGACTGTTTAACTATGGGAAGTGTTAACTATGAGAGCTCTTAACTATGGGAAGTGTTAACTATGCAAGACTGTTAAGTATGGGAGGTTCGCTCAGTGTGCGAGTCGTTAAGTATGGGAGTTCTTATGTATGGCAGTTCTTATGAACTAGGGTAGGTTTTAGAAGAGAAATTCCAAATGGGATCTGTTAAGAGGGACCTGGTGACTATACCCTACTTCACCTTCCTCCAGACGATGCATTTCCCATGTTATTCTCAGCATTACTTCCTCCACCTACCTCTTAACTATGCCTCCTGTTGGGTGCGAAATTCTTAACTATGGCACACTCCAAGCACGTCGAAGACACAGCCAGACACTGAGCAATAACCCATACATTCCACGCTTCAGACTCGAAAATCGCTTTATCTACAACCTCGACATGCCCGATATGAAATAGCAAGGAAGAAACAAAACCAACCACCAAAACTCATCAAATGACGGCAAAGTGTCAACTATTAAACACTGTCCCTTCTGCTTAACTATGCGATCTTAACTATGAGATCTTAACTATGGGACTCTTAACTATGCGCTCTTAACTATTACACTCTTAACTATGGGAAGCGCGAAGTTTTTGACGTCTTCAAATCGTTCAATGCGCTTTCTGGAATTATTCACTTGTTTGCTTCTTCTTGTGGAAGGAGATCAGTCGAGGAAAAGGTGTCAATTTCAAGTTGGAAAGCTGGAAATTGTTCTTGAAAACAAGAAAATCGACTCATATCTTAACTTTACCACGGTTTCAAACCATTCAATACAATGACAGAGTCTGCTTACATCACGTTGGTCTCGTCTGATAACCATAAATTCGTCGTATTGAAAGACGTGGCTTCCATCTCTTCGGTGTTACGAAACACACAGGGATTTGAGGAGGGCAAAACAGGTAAAATATCGTTAGATATGGACGGAGATATCCTCGAATGCATAGTGGAGTATCTCTACTATCATTACAAGTACAGGGAACAGGCCGAGTCCGGTACCATTCCAGAGTTCCATATTCCTACTCATTTGGCGTTGGAGTTGTTGGTCAAGGCCGACTTCTTGGATATATAGGAGAAAGTTGATTGCTTTTAACGCTGGTTGCATTCAGGATGCATAACACACGTTTAGTGTTTGCTGGTTGCCCATCACTTGGTCAGCAGCTGCAACAGCAATTTGGCCTGGATTGATTTAGGATGTGTTAGTGCAACAGAGTTATGATTACATTGCTTCGAATGTGACTATGCCTACCTTATACAGACTAAAGATACAATTGCAAGGGCTCCGAAGATGCTAGAATCCAGAATCTTTATATTCTCTGGATGTACGCGTCACAGCGTTCAGTCGCTCTAAACACTTCGAACAAAGAAGGTTCTGTGTATCTTATTGATATCACCATTCGTTTCTATTATGGAAACAGATACAGAGTCTGAAAATGTGACCAAGAGCTTCAATGTCAGCGCTTTTCTATTCTTCATTATTGGTGTTATCTGTTATCCCAAAATCAATTGGAGAAATCTTGTCAGACACAGCCACATAAATGTTAACCATCCTAACGTCATTATGTGATATACCCAAGTGATGGAGTTTTAAAGGTCTTAATTGCTGTGTCATCCGTGCTTCGCCGCAATACTCAAATATATGCATGGGTCTGTTACCACGGCCATTTCGGTAGCCAAAGACAAGGAGTCCCGGATAATTTTAGGCATATTGTGACTTAGATCTTCTCATTAATTTCAAGTTTATTGAAATGCATGTTGAAATAGTCATTCAAGTTCAGATTGTTTCCACATGTCCCAGATTTGTCGGGACCAAAAAAGTCAATTGCTTGGGACGCAATCAGTTCAAACATTATCGCCGCTAGCCAAGGAAAGGATAATTTTGGCCATTGCTTCACTTGGGATTCCTCTAAATGTAAATTTCTACAACGCTGGAACTACTGATATTTATGCTCTACGCTATATATTAGAGAGTCTTTTCCTATATCTGTTTACAGAGCATAGTTAACTGCTTAAGTATGAATAACACAATTATACTGTACCATATACTTACTATGTTAACTTGAGTTTTGCTATATCGCTGAGCACGACTTTATCTCGTACTATGGATATTTGCAGTCTACAGTGTATATTCAACAGACGGTGCCTATATCATTATATAGGAATATATAGGAATATATAGGAATATATAACCCAAGAATTCTCCTCATTTCCCCATAAATATGTATCATTATATATTTCCATAACTGCCATCACGCCACATTTTTACCATGTACCAGCTGTCACTCCAGTTGTTAATTACTTACTATCTTGCTATATTCTATGAATATTCTTCACGGCGCTACCATACGACACTTCTGGATTTATATATATATATATATATATATACATATAATTTTATTCCATTTCCATAAATACATTTCCCACATCCACTTCTTCATCCCATAATACCAAGAATATCTACCTTATACCACTATTTACTCTAGTTATGAATTAGTTTACTACCTTACTATCTACTATCTTACTACAATCTATTGATACCTACTGCGCTACCATACACTCTCATTTGGTGGGGTGAGCGTATTAGCAAACCCCGGCTTTTAAATTACTTTACTTTACTCTTACACCACACTCTTTTCTAGGAACAGAGCCAGAATTCGACACCAATAGCAGTAAATATACCGACATAGAGACTGGTGGTGACAGTCACAAACTACAGCTTACTATCGCAAAGAATTCAGATTTGTACCATTTGTAGTCCTAATTATACAACTGTCAGAGTCGCAGTGCAACCAATCGCCCCCTGTATCAGCCATGAGTAGCTACATGCTAGATACTCTCTCTAACGAGATCGGAAGCTTCGCCCAAGCGGGACAGAACCATCTCCAGGCGCTTCTCAGCGAGTCGGACTCGCTTCTCGGCGATTTGAAAGAGATGGAATCGATGCTCGTGGATCAGTTGGCGCAAGAAGAGTCCGAAAGCAATGCCCCTGAGACCCCGGTATCTGATACTGCTACCAAGAAGGTTCCCGCCAAGAGACCATTGCCCCCGAACCCGGCCGAAGTTCTCGAGAAACTGGCCAATTCTTGGTATAAGTCGTCAATTGACTCGCTTAAGTCCTACAACACATCGGTGAACAAGTTTCTGAAGAACATCTTGAACAACTCCAAGTTTAACGCAGACCTCGATGACGCTTACACATACCCACTCAATCTCAACAACTTTCCTGTCAATACTGCTGAAACCGACGACGAAGACATGAACGCAGGTTACAATAGAAGAAATGGAATGGTGACTGATTTGAAGGCCATCAAGCTTGAAAACAGAGCAGAACTAATAAAGGCTATCATTCTCCACCTATTGAAGATCGGACAATGTGATATCGTCAAGGAAATAGTCAAGGAATTGTCCCCATCATCTGGCGTCATCATAGATGAGGCATTGCTTACAAAGTTTGAACGGCTCAACAGAATTGTGGAAGATATAGTGGTGCGCCACGATTTGAAGAAGTCGCTTCAATGGTTCCAAGATAAGTATAATGAAAAGAAAAAGACGCCTTCTAGAATAAGTCAGTTGTCGAGTCCGGTGCCTTCAAACTTCAACGATATCGAGTTCAAGTTCCATATGCTCCAATTCACACTTCTATTGAATGGAGACAACTCTTTTACTCTAGAAGATGCCTTGGCTGCATACATTTACTCTAAAGACAATTTCTCGAAGTTCTTTAAGGATTACTTGAATGAAATCTCGCCGTTGATGACGTTGTTATTGTTCAAAAAGAAAACCAGATCGACTGACGACAACGATGATGACTTCACGAGAAAGCACATGGAGAGTATGTTGTCCAGTTTTATTGACAAAATGAGACTGAGCTTCAATGTCGAGCGTGACAGAAAGAAGAACAACGGCAACGAGATGCGTTTCGTTTCAGAGCTTCTAAATAATTTCGAGGATATCCATTCAGACCAGTCGCTATTTGTGAATATCTCTAACGAATTCATATCCGAGTACTGTAAAGATTTGAGATTATCGAACGATTCGTCCTTATTCCAGAGTGTCTTGGCTGGCTACATCAACTTGCCTAGCTTCTACAAATACAACCAGATTCAGGTCAAGATGAACAAACTTGTTACTGCTACAAGTGACGCTACAACAAAGAACGGAGACGACGCAGCTAACGGAAGTATCTCGGATTTGGCAACTGGAGAGGTTACAATAATTAATCATGAAGCTACCTACAACTACGATTTACCCTTCCAACTTCCCGACTCGAACAGATTCTTATTCAACTATCATCCGATTTTCATTTGCCCTATTTCTAAGGAACAGCTTGTACCGATTACCGATAGCGCAGATAGTGCATTGGATGAGGAACCGAAGAGTAAGAGGAAGAAGAGCTCCACGTTGGATCCAGGGAATCACAATTCCCAGCGAAATCCAGTTGTCGTGCTCAACTTCTGTCAGCACTTGGCTCTCAGGGAAAGTGCATGGCAGCTTTCTAAGAAGGGCACTGAGATTTTCAAGTGTCACTACTGTTATAAGAAACACAAGTTTACTGATGTGACGGATGCATACTTCATTGACTTGTGAGAAGAATGATGTGAAGAGAAATATAACTACGATAATTTTTAATAGGCTAATGGATTATGAATATATGATTATAGATGGAAAAGCATTAGATAAGCAAGATACCAAAGTAACATAGAGGATGATGAACACACAAGCAGTTTTATGTGAAAGTAAACTAGACAATGAGTTATTCGAAAGCAATTGTGTCGAACAATTCCATTTTGTGGTCCCCGTTTTAGGTCAGATCAGATCACACGATCTTAACACATACCTTTCTATACCCCACATTTATGGCACCTAAAAAGGACATTTTTCACCATTTTTCTTACTCAAACAGCACTGTGGTACCACCCTGCTTTCAGAATATCCGCATCAGAGTATACTTTCAAGAATACGCTAATTACATCTCTCATTCTCTTCACCACTTATCACCTCTCGGTATCCACCGGCTTTACCAGCCAAAACCCGCTCATAACCGCACATTCCACTTTTTGGTAGCGCCGTGAAATAAATTTTTAAATTAACCAAAAGCTACTTTTACGAGAGTTTTAGATATTGAAACAAAAGCCACCACAACAGCATAGTTCCGGCCAATTAGTGATTCTGCTCAATATAGCACACATGGGCGAACTTGCTAAAAGAAAAGAGCCCGAGGAGGAGCTTCTCACTTCCGGAACTCTGATCCTTGGAGAGCCATGGGTCCCAATCTATGAAAGATCCGTAGATTTCGATGCTCATCACTTTGAGACAGCCATGTCCAACTTGATCAGACAGCCGAATATCAACTCGACAGTGATAATGAGGGCGGATATTCTTAAGGAGAATATATATGATCCTCAAGAAGGAGACACGATGTTTACAAGTAAACTTATTCACAAAGTGCCCGAATTCCCGAGCGTCTCGGACGATCCATCGGATGTTATTCTTCAGCGTAATTTGGATGATGTAGAGTTCAGGTCTATCACATTAGAAAAAAGCGACATCAAACTCAATCCCAAGTGTCAGATTGTGCGTAGAATTATACCCAGAAATCCATTTAAAGATCACATCATCAACCAGACGTGCCTTGTGCTCTCGTCACAAGGTGCAGAAGAGCCTTTAAAACCAAATGATTCAGTTCTTGTGGTTTACATTCCTCATATAGAATCGAAAGAAGAGATACCTTACTATTTGCCCCCAGTCTACGGTGTGGGAATTTTGTATCATAAAAACAATCTTTCCATACAATATCTTCCATTTGGATACCAAAATTCTATGGTAGAAAGCGGTTTGCTCAAAGCCATGGATCCTAGCGAAAGACCAATAAGAATAGCACTCAGATTATTGCAAACGTCAGCAAAGCACTCTTTGGGAGCAAAAACCGGCTATGAAAAGAGAGTAAACCACGACGTAGTGGTGCCAAAAATTGCATTTCAAAATAGATATATCAGTTTGAAGAAGAAGTACTCATCTAAATTGGTTGAGAATTGGAGTGAGAGCACAGACCCAAAGAAGCATGTATTTGAAGACCTCGCAATTGCGGCCTTCTTAATAGAATTTTGGATATTGAAGTACGATTCAAAGACAGATTTCGAGTTCAGAGACTTAGGTTGTGGTAATGGCCTTCTTGTATATATTTTAAACAGCGAGGGATACAAGGGTGTTGGTATAGATGCCAGAGCTAGAAAGTCATGGGCCACGTATCCAAAAGAAGTACAGGACAATTTAAAGGAACAGGTTGTGATTCCTAGTATTCTTCTTAAACCACATCCAGCCGTCGCAAAAATGGCCCCACATGTCAAGGATAATGGAAGATATTTCCTGATCCAAGAAGGTCCAATTTTAAAGGACGGCGAGACGGAGAGTGATGCTAGGGCCGAGCCTTCACACGGAGCTGGTGTATCATACTACTCATCTTCCAGTTTATTGCATTCTTCTCAAGTCTGTACTACAGACGAATTTCCAGAAAACACCTTTATCATAGGAAACCACTCCGACGAATTAACATGCTGGATTCCATTATTAGGATTTCCTTTCATGGTGATACCGTGTTGTTCTCATGCGTTATCAGGAGCAAAGGTTAGATATGCTCCCAGAAAGAAAACTATCCCAGCAAATGGAAAGGGTCCTGCCCAAGCTGCCCAGGCTTCTACTTATGGTGCATTGGTTGACCATGTAGAGGACCTTGCGAACCAGCTAGGCTGGAAAGTCGAGAAGGAGATGTTACGTATTCCTAGCACCAGGAATGCTGCACTTATCGGAACTGCCAAAGGACCTCAGTTCACGAATGAAAGTGTGGAGGATGCCCAAACACGGGTATTGGACATTTTGGCGATTTCTGGAGGAGCGGATGGCTGGGTCGAGAATTCGATTGCACTTATGAAGAAGGCACCAAGAAACCATTAGTAAGCGATAGGGAATCAGGTTTCTCAATTTGTTAGAGTAAGACGAAATCATTGTACTATAACCTAGAAGACTTAGTCTCAACGTACATACATACATAATAGAGTAGACGAAGTCTTTTGGCCAATGCAGAGCATGAAATTAAGCAATTTTGAATTCCAATGTAGTATCTCCAAAATTTCCAGGCTTTGTTTGCTCAGCGAGAGGAAGTAGTAGAACGGGATATTATATTATTTCCCTGAGAGCTGGTTCGATATGCACGAACATAGATAATAGAAGAGGGTGGTCTACTAGGTTGGTCCAATGCAAAAGACCAACAAAGCTGCATTTTTTACCTATTTTCATCAGCTTTCTCCATACCTATCACCCTGCAACTTCTCTTCCGCTTAAACCCCATCTCTATCCCATTTTCCTCAACGTATTGGAAACAACACGATCCCCCACCTATTTCGTATAGGATCGATCGTTATTACTATCCAGTTATATCAAAGAGAGTAGCAAAGACAGGATCGCAATGATTTGTACAGAGAGAAACGAAAAAGTACTCTCTCCCAAATACCTTGGTGCATATTAGCTCACCTTAAAAGATGAGGTCCTTCTCTCCCAAATACCTTTCGGCATTCTAGCTCACCTTAAAGGATGAAGTCCACTGGATGTTAAGGTCCACCGGTTGTTCAATATGTGAAGTAGCTGCAAAACCGTTCGCTGCAACTAATATACCCCGATTAGGAAACATGCACACGTGACCTTTCCTTGCTCGCTTTCCTGCAGACACTACCACCTCCAATCCATGACGGAAAAAAAGAAAGCGTAAGTTTTACAGCATTTTATTCATTGAATACCACGACAAGGGAAGAAGCAAGTGGGATAATCTCGTAGCAATGACTAGTTCATCCTCTCAGTAAGTATCAGGGGAGTTGTGGGAAAGTGCTTGCGAATTTTCAGGGGAATTTTAGGTGTTTTAGGTGTCTTTTGATGTGCCATTGTGGTGTAGTCGGTGTTCTGTAGCGTGTTCTTTGATTCAATGGAACGAAGTGGGGAGATAGAGAGTGGGAGAGTTATAGAAGTGGCGGGAGTCGTAGAGTTGGGAATATGGATAGTGGGAAGAGATAGTGGGATGAATCAAAGAAAGGCTGGAAGTGTCATGGGTGAAAGTGAAGTGAAAGACAGAACCATTATCAAAATCGCAACAGACCACCTAACAAGGAAGAAAGAGAAACACTGAAACAACACGAAACCCTAGTTAAGACCCAAGAAACCACTGTTAATGGTCTATAGACATCATACTAACAGCCACGTCTAGATTCCAGCAGCTCGAAAAGCTAGGCGAAGGAACCTACGCCACGGTATACAAGGGCCGCAACAGGCTGACAGGGGTCATGGTGGCTCTTAAGGAGATCAACCTTGATTCAGAAGAAGGAACGCCTTCGACGGCTATCCGTGAAATCTCACTCATGAAGGAGTTGGACCACGAGAACATCGTCACTCTCTACGATGTGATCCACACGGAAAACAAGCTTACCCTTGTGTTTGAGTTCATGGACAAGGATTTGAAGAGGTACATGGAAGTCCATGGAAACCAAGGAGCATTGGACTTGAAGGTGGTCAAATCGTTCATGTTCCAGTTATTGAAGGGTATCATGTTCTGCCATGACAACCGTGTGTTGCACAGAGACTTGAAACCACAGAACTTGTTGATCAACAACAAGGGAGAATTGAAATTGGGAGATTTCGGGTTGGCCAGAGCGTTCGGTATTCCATTTAACACATTTTCCAACGAAGTGGTGACCTTATGGTACAGAGCCCCCGATGTGTTGTTAGGTCTGAGAGCATATACCACATCCATCGATATCTGGTCTGCGGGATGTATCTTTGCCGAAATGTGCACTGGTAAACCACTTTTCCCGGGAACTGCCAACGATGACCAGTTGATTAAGATCTTCCGCTTGATGGGAACTCCAAACGAGCGTACATGGCCAGGTATTTCTCAGTATGCCAACTACAAGAGCAACTGGCAGATCTTTGTTCCTCAGGATTTGAGACTCATTGTTCCAAACTTGGACATCATGGGATTGAATTTGTTGCAGAGCTTGCTTCAAATGCGCCCAGAAGCAAGAATAACTGCAAGACAAGCATTGCAACATCCTTGGTTCCACGAGATTACGAATCCTAACCCAATAGTTCAGCAGTTGGGCGATCCATACGTGCAGCAACAGCAACAGCAGCAGCAGCACCTTCACCAGCAACAGCAGCAACCTATTGAGCAGCCGTACCCATGAAGGGACTGTTACTGACTTTTCCTCGAAATTTTTTTCTAACACTGTCTATGGAATGAAAGATTAATTCCTTCTTCTTACGACTAAACAGTTCGAGTAACATTTCATGTTTTGAGGCTCTGGCGTCTCGTTTCAAGATGCTCTTCCTAGTTGTCAACTTACGAACTAGTGCTGATGTCTGTTCATATTTTTGTAAATTACTTCATTTCTTCGCATGCAAATGTCATAAAACCATTTCATTAGATAGCCTAAATTCAATGCACAACTAAGGCAACAACATTTACGTAGATTCTTCCTTCTAATAAATAAGATATATTATGTCTATATAGTTCCTTATGCAATAAATATCTTTTGCTAAAAATACAAATAGGATGTAGTCATCACATCATATTATTGTGCAAAACATCGTAGTGTGGTGTGTCATTAAACTTCATGAGGACCTGAACTAGGTTGAAGCTCTTGGCATCAACGACAAACCGCCAAAGAGACTTATCGCTCTCGAAAGTATCCGTATGATAAAAGGACTCGAGTAATCTCAAGATGGTCTTGGAAATGTCATCAGTTAAGCTGTCGTTGTTGTAGTTGACGCCAAATTCCAGACAGTCTTTCTTTTCATAAATATCGAAAAGCTCAAATGCTTCGATGACAGTTCTCTCAGTAACTAATGAATGATCCCAGAGTGCAAACTTCGTGATATCATCTAGTGAAAGCTCCTTGGTGTTTATAGAACCGATATTTCGGGGAAAGTAGTTGTCGAATGTCTTCACTAGAATGCTCTCAGCATCAAGGCATTGAATTTCGTAGATCTCGTTCATGGCTTTCATGAGTGAGAACTTTCTAGAGCTATTAATCCCATGGTTGTACATGTCAAAAGGAAAGTCACGACGAGATCTATAAAGACTGTTATCGAACTTGATCCTGTTGTTGTCACTGTCTATGCGTATCCGTATGGGTCCATTTATTAATTTCTCGGAAGATCTTTCTAGACTTTCAAGAATGCTGATATCGCCTTCGTCCATGATGTTGTTGGCCCTGCTCGTGAAGTAACATGGAAATGGTTTTCTTTCTCCATTTTCCCCTTCACCTGAATAATAGTCCAAAACTGTACCATCTACCACAGCTTCTTCAAACTTCCGTATCAAGAAAGATGCCTCAAGAAACTTCTCCCGGAGATACTTAGCTCTCCATTTGTATTCATTTTCGCTTTCTTCCTGGCTCAAAGCAAGACAGGGCATGTCAGGCTGGCTATAATCATTTGCTATCACATTGAGCTTGAAGTACTCATGTATGAAGCGAGCCGATACGAATTTGTTGGAAAAGACATCATCAGAAAGGGCGATTTTCTGGTGAAATTGGAACTCGTTGATCGTATCAATGGCATCAGTTATCGATCCTCGAGCGTTGTTAAACATCGGGTCATTTTCCATTCTAATTTCGGGATATCTCATGTTCCAATTGTCTCTATTGTCTTCTAGCCGTATCTGGTAGAAGTTTACGATGCCCTCCAAATTGTCGAAATTCAAGAGGCAGTTCAAGTCAATGGTGTACCACGTCCGTACCATTTCAATAGCAAGCGATGCGTTGTGCCATCTGGCTAGTTGTGGTGGAGTGAATTGATGCAGATTTTGATCATAAGAATAGTCTTCTCTTGGATCAAATTTAAGTAGTTTCCGAAACCCCTTGTTTACCAAGGGAAGGTTGTTATGCGGACGTGAATAAATGAAGATTTGGTAGATGATATGGAAAGGAAACCGTTCCAAAATCGACGAACTCTGGCTATCTAGAGCTTCAGGTGAGTCGTAGCTTGCATCATCGTTAACTATAGCAGAGGACGAGAAAGATACCTGGTTTCTTCGTTTTGGGCTATGGACCGAGTTAAGAGAGTCGTTGCTCTTGGACTTCCTGAGTCGTTTTAGCGACTTTCCTGCCTTGATAAACCCCATGGTGAACCCATGAACCAGAGTAGAGAAAGAATAATCTGTTTTTGCAATGATAGCAATTTGTAATTGGCAGTTAGAGGCTCATCTGGTGAGACGTAGCGAGAGAAAAAAGATTTGATGAGCGTTTTAGCGAGAGAACTCTGTGAGAAACGGGTGCTGTTCGTGGTTTTAGGGAGAGAAAAAAGATGAGCTTGGAGGGTTCTAGTGAGGGCTTACTCATTGATGGGGGCAGTGGAATATAGAGGACAGATAAATCGAGGTGAAGTGGGCGAGTTTTTGGATTTCGGGATGATATTAGTGAGGAAGTGGGTGGTGGTGGTGATGTGATAAGTATTTCTAGTTATATATATATAGATATGTAGACGTGCTGGTGTAGGTCTATATGGCCCCACTTATTGGCACCATTGCGCACTGTGTGTTTAGCGACAAAGCAGAGATTACCCAGCGACTCGAGGTTTCTTCCAGACTTTTAGCTACACGAGTTATCTATGATGTCTATAACATACCATTATAGCTGGGAGTCTTACGGAACGACCCTAAGTACCTTCCAGCCATTCATCCTTATCCCTTCTGTAACGCCTGATGATGCACCTGGTGCCGCAGAATTTCGCACCCAAAATTTCGCAACTTAGCGAGAGCTTGTAGTGTGTTCTGTGATTACGTCTTTACACTGGTAGAAGTATAATTAGAGTGTGGTTGTAGTGAATTAACAGAGGAATGGGTCATCTTGTAGTGAATTAGAATGGGAAATCGAGCCTGGAGTTTCGCTTATGTATTTTTCATGCAAAATCAAAAAAGTGAAAATGCCCTTGGTCCAATAGTATGATTTTCTAATGAATTGGTATGTTCAGTGACCAAGCGCTGGCTTCTATGACTAAGATAATATCTCCTCCAGTTCACTTCACTGGGAGCCTTCCCAACGCTCTACACCTTCTCTGATTCTAATGATATTTCAAAATCCATTATATCATCAAATCCGAATTAATTTTGCAACCATTAATTTAGTATCTACATGCGTACCATTGCTACACACACAATATCTACATCACATCTTTAAACAGTTTTATAATAAAGTATTTTGCTAAACTCGTGAAAGATATACCGATCTATGGATAAATCAAAGAACTAAAGAAATAATAAATATAGCCAGCTGAATTACCAACCAAACTTAGTATTTCGACTTGAATTGGTCTTCGGTGACACCAGCACCCATGGCAGCAGTGGAAGTAACACCTCCAGAAACCATTTTCAACAAACCATCGATGTACTCAGCACCAGACCATTTTTGATGCTTGACAACCTCAACACCCTTCTCAATTTCTGGCTGTTGCACGGATTGACCGTAGGCTCTCATACCAATCTGAGAGTATTGGTTGGAGAAGTCGTCCACAGCCAAAGCAGTGGTATGCAAACCGGCCAAGGTGATGAATTGCCAGACGTAACCCAATTTTCCCAATCTGGAAATGTAGGTCTCTTGCTCGTCAGCAGGCATGGCCTTGTTCCAGTTGAACGATGGGGACAAGTTGTAGGCCAACCATTGTTCTGGCCACTTGGCCTTGACACCTTCGGCGAATTCCTTGGCTTGGTTGTAGTCTGGCAAAGCGGACTCCATCCAGATCAAGTCGGCGTATGGAGCGTAAGCTCTACCTCTCATGACGGCACATTGGGTTCCTCCTCTGTATCTGTAGAAACCTTCTCTGGCTCTGGAAACCTCCCAGTTGAAGTAGATATCCTTACCAGTCAATTTCTTGGCCAATTGCTTGGCTTCCTTGTGGGAAGTACCAGACAATGGGTTGACCTTGTCGGTGAACTCCTTAATCAAGGCTTGCTTGTTGGAGTAGTTACCGGCGTTGATGGTGTCAATGACGGCTTCGTGGAAAAGCTTCAAGCCAGCGGTCTTGGTCCAGTTGGTCTCGATAGCAGCCAAAGCATCTCCGTAGATACCCTTGGACTCGGCCTCGGACATCAAAGCAGCTAATTCGCCGGCATCTGGGTTGGTGGCACCGACAACGAAGTAGTGGTCTCTGTGGTCGATAGTGGAAGTGATCAAGGTAGCAGCTTCCGAATCGGTTCTGGCAACAGCCAACAAGTCGGAACCGAGGATATCGGCCGAGGCTCTGATAGCAACCAATCTGTTGATGTGCTCTTGGACTGGAACCAAAACCTTACCGGCCATATGTCCACACTTCTTGGTACCTGGAGCCTGATCCTCGATATGGATACCGGCAGCACCTCTCTCAACGAAAAGCTTGGTCAACTTGATGATAGCAGTGATACCACCATGGCCAGTGTCGGCATCGGCAATAATAGGTCTCAAGAAGTCAATGTATGGAGTCTTGGCTCTCTCCTGCTTGGAAAGACCCAATCTGTCCTCCCTTTGCTTTCTGTCGTGGAACAACTGAGCGAACCACAAGTGCTCTACCTTGTTTGGAACGGTGTCCATAGGGTAATCGGCCAAATCTGGCGATGGCTCGTTAGAGGTGGAAGCAGTGGAAGAACATTGCCATCCGGAGACGTAGATCGAGTCCAAGTACTTGGCCATTTGGGCAACATGGATAGGGTCCAAGGCACCGAAAGTGTAGGAAACAGACTTGTTCTTGTCATGTTCTTCCAACAACTTGAAGAGCTTCTTGGACTGGTTAGAAGATGGGTAGTCAATCTTTAATGTACCTCTCTTCTTAGCTATGTCTTCTGGGGTGTAGATTCTCTTGGTCTTTCTCCAACGGGGTTGGGACCACCATTGTTTGATTTCCTGGACTTGGTCCTTGAAGAATTTCTCTTCGGCGTCTATGTCGATAGCGGTGTAAGGCATTGTGTGTAATAATTCGGTTTCTGGGACCTACTGTAGCTTATAGTAGAAGATGATGAGCTTAATGATGGAAGAGAGAAAACTACATCCAGAACTGAAAAACCCACTGGGAAATCGCCCGATATTTATAATGAAACCACCAACAAAATATCGTGCTACTGATGCCAGAAAATGCCAATGCTAGCCCATAGTTAGTGCCAGAATTCCACCGTAGTGCCATTTTTCACCGTCCCTAGTTAACTAAACTGGACAATTACCCCAGATTTTCCAGTTCCGTCCACCCAGCGCGGATGCGTATAAGCATGAGATGCTCTGCAGGAGATAGTGTATAGTATGGAGAGAGAGACCTCGGATGGATGGGGTCATCCGGATTGGATGATGGAGTGGGTAAGGGCTGGGTAAAGCACCGGGGGGTTGTTGGTGGTGTTGGATGTAGTTGTTATTGGAGGTGGTTGGCAGTAGTTCGTGGTGGTTGGTAGGGGCCATAGCAAACACTAACTATGGGCGATGCCGAAGTCCCATGGATAAGAACACGGCTGTTGGGTCCAACCGGAAAATATCCCCTATCACAGGGAACCCTACATCGACACACGGAGGTCAACCACCTCCACCACCAAAAAACCACCTTTCACCTCCATTTCGTCGGCCCTGTTCCTCTCGCCATGATTCTGAATCATCGCAACATCCGTTTCATATGCACTGGCAAGGGACATATGCACTAAACAACACAACTAGTGCAGGAAAACCAGAAACTGGGGGCTCTTGTCCCGTCCGACTCGGCTCCGCCGTCGCTGTGTGTACTCCCGAGGACTCTTAACTATGCTCCAACTCCGAGGCTACAGTATAGTTTGACCATTACCACCCATATGATAATTGCTTTTGGTGCAGGCGGTGATGCACTTTTCAACACGATTTTTCAGTCTGGGGTTAAGTGCCGGTGGTGGAGGGAAAGCAATACCGAACGAACTCCGGATGAGTCAAACAGGGCAGGTATGTTTCCGTGGGAGTGTAATTACGGGTTATAGTTCTGATTTAGTAATCAGGAACGATTTGTGGTTGATTTCCCGTTGATCCATAGACATTGAATAGTATGAGTGAGAGTAGTCAGAGTAGCCGGTGGCGTGGATTAACTCCGGTGTCACTGTCATCAGATACCTGGTGTCATATCGTTTTTGACCAATACCATTCCTCCATGCCTCGACTCCGAACTCACTCCGCCATGAGCCATAATATCACTATTTTTATTATTATTTTCATGTATTATTATCAAATGGTGACATCAGCCATTAGCCCATCACCTGTTAGTTATACCCTTTGGCTGTATACCGGAACCGTATATCAAAGTCCGAGCCCGAGAGCCTAATGGTAATTACTTATCCCCAGATTTCTATAGGTCTATGCCAAGGGATGGCTCCATTCAGGATCGCGTCGTAGTGGGCAGCGGCTGTGGTGGTTCTGATGAGCACTTGCTGTGGAAATACCGGTATTTGGTGAAAATAATTGGGTAATTGTTCGTAATTAGTTGGCCCTATATTATATTGCTACATAGGACGGAAAGTATAATCTAAAGTACACATTTTTGGCTGGTGACCAGCCGCCGTATCGATGTCAAAGCGATCGCTTAGCCGAAGGATGCTCTCGAGAGAACCCCGGACTCCGAATCAGCTGCTACGTGGTTTCTTTTCCGCTCCGGGTGTTTGTCCCGTAGCCTTGGATGGAGCTTTACGCTTCTTTACCACGGCTGTTAAATCGTTAACTTGAGCTTTCTTTCTGATTGCTCCACTGAGATCATTGACAGCTGCTGAGGAAGCACCCTCGGTGGACTTGCCTTCGCCAGTGGCCTCTCCCAAGAGACCCTTTATGATGTTCAACTGTTCTTTTTGAAGCTCTTCTTCAGGGTTCTTGAGTAATTCTTGGTATCTCACATCCAAGTCTTGGAGCAACTCTTCATTGTCATGTTTCTTCTTCTCGTCTGTTTCTTTATCTGTTCTCTTCTTTACTGACTCAATGGCCAATTTCATTTGCTCCACGGCCTTCTCTCTCAGTGTGGGGTCTTCCACACAGAACTCTAAGGCAAGTGATAATTTGTAGTGGGACTCGGATATCAATGATGAGTTTTCCGGATTGTAAAGTTTAAGTCTGAGTTGTAAAGCACTCTCCAAATCTAAGGCAGACTGAGGGAAATTCTCTGCTTCCAACGAAACTTCGCCTAACAAGTCGTAGGTTTCTGAAAGCTTCTTGGTAACAATTATAAATTGGTTTTCTGTTTGTTCAGAATCAGCTTGAAGATATGGTGCAGTCAAGTCCTTGCCTTCTTCTTTGAGGTCTTCCAATTGCAATTCGAAGAGATTACGAGTCAAGTCGAGAATCTCCCAAGCGACTTCAAAATCACTCTGTTCTTCCTCTTCTTGTTCTGGACGGCCCTTATCGCCTTCTTGTTCTTCATTCTCTTGATCATCTTCTTCTTCTTCTTCCTCCACGGCTCTTGGGATATCGTTAGATTCTCCCTCTTCTTCTTCTTCCTCTTCTTCGGCCAAAGGAGCAGCGTCAAAAAATTGAAACTTGTCGTCTTCTTCCTTGTCTTCCCCATCTTTCTCGTTTTTGGTATCTTCGTCATCCGGACCAGGAGTGTTGTCGTTTGTTGGCTTTCCTCCGAAAACCTCAGATTTCGATACCGCACCTTGGAACAATGCCTTTCCGTACAAAAAGAGCAAGTCTGCGTCTTCTTCGCCCTTCTCTTCACTGAAAGCTTCACAGGCTTCTCCATACTTTTCACTTGCTTTATCGTAGTCCTTAGCAGAATAGGCTCTGTTGCCCTCGGCAATTAACTTCGAAACTTCGGCGGAGTACGACATATCTACGGGATTTATATTAGCTTCTATATATTATACAGCTGCAGTAGTTCCAATGCCAAGTAGCTAGAGAAGAGAACGAGATATCAACTCTCTCCACGATATCACTTCACATACAAATTTGTTAAGCGATTTTTCATTACGCGTTTTGTTTTGTTGTCGTATTTCTGTTTGTGTGGAAGTTTTCGACATTTATTTGCGACAATGAAATTGGAGTGGGGTAGAATGGGAACAGGGAAAGGGTGAATGTTTCAAATAAGTATATTGATTTGAATTTGGAGCATTTGGATGGCTCGGGGTTACTGTGTTGTGTCAGGAGTATGGGCAGGTGAAAATTTGAGGTGGTTAAGGAAGTCTTCGTAGAAATTTGTAGGGAGACTCCTGGTTGTGGAGGTGCGTTCTATTGAATTTCGTTATTTGTAGGATATGGTTCATGGAACAAGATCCTCGTTTTACTTCTGGCAGGTTTGGCTGACTACTTGGGACGTAGGATCCGGAATTAGAATTGTAGCAAGGGCAACCATGTTATTGGTTACAAGGAACACTCCAATAACGTATGAAAATGAAGTTCCAACGGTTCCAATATTATTTAATATTTGGCTGCGAAATTACAACTTCATAGTAATAAGTGCTAACAAGCATTTATATGCCATTTGTAACTGTTATATGTATGATTTGGGTGTTTACACTCAACCACCCCAAGGTAACACACTCATGGTTACAGATGACCATATTTCTTGCTACTCTCTTTCAGATTCCCGTTAAACTTCGTAGTCTTCAATAGCGAACACTCACGCGACCACTACAATGCAATAGTACTCTATACCCATATAAATGCAGCAATTAAATGAGAACTCATGCAGCTCGCAATTCGTATCTAAACTTTGGGGCCAAGTAGGTATTTTTTTCTTCCCACATATAGACTGCCTTTCAAGTTGATCTCCATTGACTATCCCTTCTGTGCCCCATGCAATGAGCCTCCACTCTCGACTCTCCACTCACCATAGTCCATATCACCCATCCCACCTTATCACTGAAACAACAGAAATACCACCCGTATACCCCCGTCCATCCTCATCAACTCTCTTTTTCTTCTCTTCATCACTTCGTTCCCTTTTCCAATTACTATCAACACCACGCCGCTACCGCCAGATCCTCCCCACCGTGCCGCTGTGGCAACCTTTTTTCTCGCTAAGATCTCCACTAAATTTTACACTAATTTTATGCCCCACAAACAGAAGACAGGAACAACACAATGCCCAGTTATCTCCACCATTTCTTCTTCAAAAACCGTGGAACTACTCCAGCTACATATCTAACATCTCTAGACTATATCCACAAAATCTCACCATCGTAGTCCCTCTTTCAAGCCCTTTACACCAGCCACCTTTATTGTTCACAGATGTCAACAAATTCACGTGACCCCACTATTTACCGTACGCTAGCGAATAAACAACAAGAATTAGCGACCACTACGATACGAACGTTAGCAGAACACCAGGAGAAGTGGCAGTTAGCTAGAGAAAGTCAGGTTAATTGCCGATCCAAAACACGCAGTTTCGAGTTTTCTACCCATTTGTGGTTTATCAGTTCTTGTTGAGGACTTGTTGTATAGTTCTATTGGAATATCTACTGTCATTCTTTAGCGAGAGACCGATTAGCGATAGAAGAATAGTATCAGACAACACAAGAAGGTAGAACGGCTGCAACTTCAAAGTGACGAATAATACGACCACAGCACGTACGCACAACCGGCTACAGCCGCCATATCACTAAACAATGTCACATCCTTACAGACTGGGCTCTACGCCCAGACGAAAGCCTCCCCCGGATCTAGACTTGTACGACGACAATGATTCGTTCACCAACAGCCAGAATAACTCATTCCACGAGATTCCGACCGCAAGACCATCTGGCTCCTCAGAAGCCCCAAGTCCGCTTGATAGAACAAGACAAAGACTACATGTTAATACATCAATGAGCTCGCCTGCCAATGGCTCCGGTTATACCGAGGGAGGCTATAATGACACTAATGTGAGCAATGGTAATGTCAACTATAACGGTGATTTCGATGCCAATGACTCTATTATGAGCGACTCGCTGTATGTAACCATGAGTCCTAAGCCAATGGGCCCAAAAGAGCTAAATGACTATCCGCTGCTATCGTCCTCTCGTGAAGCCCTCAGAAGAAGATCGTTTCAACAGCTTTCAAGGACACAACCGAGTAGTCTATCACAGAATCAAGAAAGCCAGAACCAGCAGAGCTTTCAGAGTCTCCAGAACCTGCAAAGTGCACAAAGTAATAATCTGACCCAAAGTCTGGGCCATCCACAACATCCACAGAATTATTTACCCGTCCTACTGAAGCACCACAGCGTTGGGGAACTACCACCACGCCCACAAGTGCTATCTAGAATGACAGAGCCACCAAGACATTCAGGAAAAGCTCAGAACATTAGCTACGGGGATCTGCCGAGAAATCAATCCCCCAGCGAATCAACTAATCAACAAGATCAACTGTATTATAATCAATCACAATTCAAGAGCCATCTGCTCCACCAACTGCTGACGTTGCCCGAGCCTCCATATCCTGTGGACTTTGATGGTTTCGAAGAACCAGATAGTCCGACACGAGATGACCTGGATCAAGAAACTCCGAACTTCAACGCAGTCAGAGACAATTCCTTCTTTAAACCTGATGTAATACTAAACATAAACTCCCCTACTCCACCAGGATCAGCCTCCCCGTCTCCATTCCCAAGTAATGCTAGAACACAGCAAATAATCAACAACGCATTCACTACTCCAACCAAGATTCTGCCACTAAAGGTGAACTTAGATGGCTCTCCATCGCGCCCAGATCAAACGTATTTCCCAGGTTCAACTAGCCCACCACGTCGTAACTCGATGTCTCCTACTAGATATGAGACGCTATCAACGCCAAATAGAAAATCGCCCCGCCGAGGTAATTCTCCAAATAGATATAATACTACTACACCTAGGCACTATTCTCCAAACAGAGGTGGCATGAGTATAAACTATGGTAACTCACCCTCTCCTCCATTTGGACGTTCTCCATCATTATCATACGACTTCCCTATCTCAGATCGTTCATACGTGGACGATTTAGATGATGAAGCAGAGGAATTGTCTTCCAGTGATTACAGTGAGGCTGGGGAGTATAGAATGAGGGAGTCAGACCTCCGCAACAGTGTCTATCCGAATGACGATTTTGTAGATTACGTTGATGATGATGAAGTGGTGGTGCCGACGAACTATTACTCGGACTTACCACAGTTGCCATCCCCCGAAGCATACCCTTCCAGACATAATACTGTCTTCTCATCGCTCACAAAGAAAAATAGCGTATATTCGACAGCTACTACAGATTCCATTTACAGCATCTCTAGACAGAGAAAGGAGAGTGATCTCCCACCAATCCCACTTGTCCTTCCCCAGCTACCATTTTCAGCTAAGTCACTCAACAACCAACATTTCGCAACTATTAGCGAGCCAATATGGTCATTAAGTAATATCTTCAGCTGGTGTCTCAAGTTGCAATTTTGGCTACAAGACCAATTCATTCCCTTAGACGAATTTAAGATCGCTCTCAGCAACTTATTGAAGTTTCACAAACCGGACTTATCGTCAGAATTGATTGTTAGAAATGTTGATTCAATCACAGAGAGCATGTTGAACAATGGTGGTTTGAATTTGACATACAGAGCTTCTGAGACGCAAGTAGAAGAAAAAGAATACGGTATCGTAATGAACGAACACACTATTGTGTCAGGTGTAATGCCTGAGTTGACACCTTGCTACTACTCTGGTCAACACGAGAAAGGACTCGATCTTGGTGTGAAGTGCTACTCTAGATTCTGTTCTTGGAACCAAGTAATCGAAAGAGAGGAACAGTTGCAAAACTTGAACAACAATGAGATCTTCCTTGCAGATAACTGGATAGCCTACTGGAATATTGCCGATTGGGAAAGTTTGGACAAGCACCTAGTGAAGCAACAATCACACCTTTTTGACTTGCTCCACAATGAGCAGATGTTTATACAGAGGGCGGCATTATTCGTAGAGGTCCTCGCTCCAGCATTCTTCCAGAAAGCCAAGTCAAGCCCGAAAGTTAAGATACCTCCCAATTTTGAATCCGAAGTGATAAGCTCCAGAGCAGATTTGGTAGAAATCCATAAGAAGGTTTTATACGAACCGCTCTTAGATATATATAAGCAAGACGGTAAGTTTGTGACCAATTTCACCGGAATTGCAGAAATTTATAGTAGATGGACACGAAAGGTTGAAAGTGCTCTGATGAGATATGTTGCTACCTTGCCAATCTTGTATGACCTTATGAATCACGAATTTTTGAAAGAATGGATAGAGCATGTGAGAGACGATAAAAGGGTAAAGAAGTTGAAAGCAAACGGACAAATCATTTTTGAACATACATTCAATTCTCGTTACTTTCAATTACCTTTGGAATTGGAGAAAATCAGCGAATTGACAGACAAGAAACATTATGCAGCGCTTAGTAAAGCCATTGCAGATGTCAAGGAATTGAGTCAGTTGGTTAACCAGAAGAAGGGATCTTCTGACAATTTGCACGAGATTAGAAAGCTCACTTCAATCAAATGGGGAAACTATAATAAAGATAGAATTAACTTGAAATCCAATAACAGAAAGCTCATCAGAAGAGGTCATTTAACAAGAAGAGGAGATTTAAAGATCAATTCATACAATAACCATGTTATCTTGTTGGATAATTATTTCATCATAACTGAACGCTCCAAGAACAAGAATGCAGTAGAATATACTGTGGATAAGAATCCTATCCCTGTGGAATTGTTATTGGTCGAAGAAAGAGAAACATCGTCAAAAACTCTAGGTCCATCAGGATCTCATTCCCCAACGTCGAGTGGACCAAACGCTCCGTCAGATGATGATCCCTCGAGATTTCCATTCAAAATTAGATATGCCGGACGAGGTAAAAGATTTGCTTTTACTTTCACTACTAAGACTGAAAATGAGAGAGCTGAGTGGCTCAGTGATTTTGCTTTGGCAAGGACTGAGTTATGTAAAAGATTACATAGGACTGAGCCTTATTCATTAGGTCTTGTGTCCAATACATGTTTTGCATATGAGCAGATAGATAGAATCACCAAATTACCTATCTGTGCAGAGCTGGACCCTGTTTATGATTTGTCAGTTGATGCTGCAAAGAAGTTGAAGTTAGGGCCAAAGAATGACATATACGCGCTTGCCGGATCGGTGGTATTCAGCAAAGTTCTCAGTATGTGCTCTTTTGAATTTATGGGATCGAGATTTATTCTCGTGGGTCTTGCTTCTGGTATATACTGCTCCGATCTTAAAACTAAATGGAAGAAAGTTGCAAATGGATCAGACTTTGTGAAGATCACGTCTGATACATCGATTAATTTATTATTGGTATTAAGTGGTGCAAAGTTGAATTACTATTCGTTGGATCTGATTGTTGAAGTGTACTATGAAAGGAAGAAGAATCTTACAAGTGTTCAGCTCTCCCACAAGACTTTATTCTTTGAGATTGGTCGCCACAAGTCTATGACAATGTTATTCGTGGCGAAGAGCAATTCATCCGGTACCGACTTTACTGTCCTTATTCCAGAGACAGATAATGGTGGTGTTTTCAGTAGCTTCAAGGAGTATAAGAAATTCCATGTCGCAGCTACTTGTTACGGGGTTTCCATATTCAACTCCACGTTTGCAGTGCACACGAACAGAGGACTCGAGATCCTAAATCTCACAACACTTATACCAAGATCGATTCCTGATTTCAGCAATAGCGGGGCACCTAGCCGTAGATCATCCACTTCCAGCTCCGCATCGAATAGCAATCATGTAGAAGCGATCAAGGCGGCTGTACACTCGACTAGCATCAGACCTATGGGAATGTTCAAAATTGTGAAGGGCTCAGACAGCGACGCACACGAGTTTTTACTAGTGTATAGCAATTTTGCAATTTTTGTAGATGCGCTGGGTAGGTTGTCACGGAACACCATTTTACGATTTGAGTTCCAAGCCAAATCGATTGCGTTTATGAAAAACAGTTTATTTTTGATTTGTGACGAGGTCATTGAGATCTGGCGTATCAGCGAGTTTGCGAATGGTTCTAACGGACTAATCCAGGTGATTACGGGCAAAGGTATCCATATGATCAGCAGCGACCAGCTTGCGTTTTCCATGGCAAATCCGAAGGTTCTCGGTTTGCAGCTTGTTTTTGAGTTGCGAAAGCGGGTATAGAGAGGAGCTTCGGAATTGTGTGAGGAAATGCAGGGTATATTAGCGAGGAAGAGGCTGGATGTTATTTTCTATAGAAATGAATATAAACCGAGGACAGTGATGTGAGAGATCAAAGACTACGAGATCAAGCTTGCTTGTAATGCAAGATGTAGGGAGTAGATGAATACGGAGCCCCAACTCTCCTCTACACTACCGAGCCTGGAACGTCCATTCTACGGACGTTCTTAAGGTTTACTCTTCTCTGATCTCCGTAGGCCTGTATTTTGCATTTTGCAATTTCCTGCTTCACCGCAGCATCACCATACCACCGCACTTTAACGATAACTTTAGATCTCACCGAGATCCTTCACCAATAAGGATATTTCACCTACGTTAAAAGCTGTATTCTTTTTGGAGCACAAATCCTCTTCCCCAGAATCTACTTCATTCTACCGCAACTGGCATGGCCGTCTTTCTCCTACTCTTATCGTCATATCCTCTTATCAACTCACCCACTCTCCTATCTAACTATCCAACACCACCGGATTTACTCACTCGCCGCGCCGATGCCGAGGCTCCGTTTTTGCGGGGTTGACCGATTCTAACCGAATGTATATAAAGAGGCCGTTAGCGTGAGGATGAAAAATTCTGGAAGAGCGTAGAGATCAGTTTGGTTGCTGTACATTTTATAGATTGAATCTGTGAATTGCATTCATATTGTGAGAAGTTTACTGCTGTGTCGCTGCTGTAATCAAAAGACGCTGAAATACCGAAAATAGCATAAATATGGTGGACTATAACGTCAACGGTAAAGTGGCAGTCGTCACCGGAGGATCCCGTGGTTTGGGATTGTACTGTGCTGAAACTTTGGCATTGAACGGTGCTTCCGCCGTCGTTATCACCTCCAGAAAGGCCAAGGCCTGTGAGGAAGCCAAGAAATACTTGGAGAAAGTCACCAGAGAAGCTGGAAAGTCCTGTAAAATCATCTCACTCCCTGCGGATATCACCGTGGAGGAGGAGTGCAACAAATTCTACGAAGACACCGCCAAGGCTGTTGGAAAAGTGGACATTTTGATCGCCAACGCCGGTGCTTCATGGGGTGCTCCATTGGAAGAGCATGCCGTTAGTGCCGTGAAAAAGGTTTTGAACTTGAACGTCGTTGCCGTTTTCCACACCATCAAGTTGTTTGCTCCATTGTTGGAGGAGTCCGGAACTAAAGACGACCCATCGAGAATTCTTATCATGTCTTCTGTTGCTTCTATCAACGTTAATGACCCTGTTGGCACTTACGGTTACTTGGCATCCAAGGCCGGTGTTTCTCACTTGGGTAAGAACCTTGCCATCCAGTTCGGTCCAAGGAACATCAACGTCAACTCGTTGGCTCCAGGTTTCTTCCCAACAAAGATGTCCAACGGTCTCTTAGAAGTTGCTGGTCCAATGATGATTGAGACTAACCCAAGGGGAAGATTAGGAGTTAAGGAAGACATCCAGGCCGCTACTTTGTTCTTGTGTGCCAAGGAGTCCAGTTACATTAACGGTATTGTATTGCCAGTTGACGGTGGTGCTCACTTGAACCCACCATCGGCCAAATTCTAGGATAAGTACTATTTATTGACTTTTAGGTTAAATATAAACAGATCAGGTGCAGAGGGAGACTTCGTAGTATTTAAGAAGTATGGGATCCAGTAGCAAGTAAATCAGATAGCATATGAAATAGTATATCAAATCCAGAGTATAGGAGAGTACATTATACCAAGTAGTATACCAAGCTCTCAAGTACTTTATCAAGAAGTATACCAAGCACACAAGTACTATATGAAGTAGTACACCAAGAGACCAAGTAATTTTTCAAGTAGTTTACCGAGTAGTCTGTCAAATTCCATATCAAATAGTAGATCATGTTATAACTTACCA
The DNA here is from genome assembly GCA_030572575.1 of Scheffersomyces insectosa. NCBI lineage: Eukaryota > Fungi > Ascomycota > Pichiomycetes > Serinales > Debaryomycetaceae > Scheffersomyces > Scheffersomyces insectosa. The sequence continues at coordinate 25,350 of JAJMAO010000004.1, forward strand.
AATAGTATATAAACTAGTACTGAGCGCACAGCAATACAAGATATTTCGTTACCCACTTCTCCAAATCAACCCAAACTTCTCCAAACAATTCTTCCAAGTCATGTCACCACCCTCAACAACATTTTCACTAATCACAAAGCCTGCAACTACTCCGTAAACAGGTTTCATTCTACCCTCTCCATATAGAAAGTTGCAGCCTATTTATCAAGGTCGTGCGCGGGCGATTTTTCACTCCATAGGAACTATTGATTAGATAGGCTTAATCATACCACTCTTTCTTTCTCCATTACTTCTTCAATTGTAGATTAAATCATGACACACGTAACTATTGTGACCGGAGCATCAAGGGGTATGTATTGGTATTTTTGGAGGAGTTTATAGGCTTTTTTTGACTAACAATTGTAGGCATTGGTGACGCTATCGCCAGGATTATTCTTGAGAAAGGTGCTTCAAACAAGGTCGTTGCTGTAGCCAGATCAGGCGACGCTTTGAAGGAATTGGCAGAAAATTTTGGTGATGATAGAGTAGCGGTTGTGGTGGGCGACGTTACCGACCCAGAAACCTCGAAAAAGGCTGTGGAATTGGCCGTTAGTAAGTTCGGACAGCTCAACTCAGTGATTGCCAATGCTGGTGTATTGGAGCCTGTTGGAACAGTGGAGCAGATTGAGATTTCGGAATGGAAGAAACTCTATGATGTCAACCTTTTCTCGGTTATAGAGTTGGTAAAGAACAGTTTGAAGGAATTGAGAAAGACAAAGGGTAATATCTTGGCGGTGTCGTCTGGTGCTGCTGTTAAGGCGTACAGTGGATGGCATGCTTATGGTAGTTCCAAGGCTGCTTTGAACCATTTCATCTCGTCCGTTGCTGCCGAAGAGAAGGATATAAGTGCTCTTTCCATTGCACCAGGAGTTGTGGCAACTAGCATGCAACAGGATATCAGAGAAAAGTTTGGCAAGAATATGGATCCCGAAGCATTGAAGAAGTTTGTCGACCTCCACAAGAACAAGGAGTTACTTGACCCAGATGTTCCAGCTACGGTTTATGCCAACTTAGCACTCCAGGGCTGGTCTCAGGATATCGACGGTAAGTACCTCAGATTCGACGATAAGGTTTTCAGCTCTTATGCCAAGTAAATGGGCAGCTTGAGACGATAAACGGTCTATATGTATTCTGGCCAAGATGAAGACGTAGGATTAGCTGATCAGAGAGATTGAGAGAATATTTTAAAAGTAAATGCGGTTTAGTAATTGCAATTCTCCTCTAGTGTATTTTCCGGGGCTGTATAGGTATCAATAAATATCTATTTGCAATCAAAGGGTCAATGGTCAGTTTGCTGTAATTCTCCATAAAAAAATATTGACACATAGTAATCTTTAGCATCTTCTTTTGACCACAAGATAATTGAATTTTGCCGAATTACTCTTATTACATCTCTCCATTAATAGTAACCTGATGCTATAAGAAAGTAAGAGGTAACCCGGTTTATGCATATTGATACTTTGTGAACCATTTCTAGCAACCTTAACTGTAATCTTATCTGTAATCAAGAGCTTCTGTGGAATTGGTATAATCAAATATATTACTGTCTAATAAATAAACATCCATACAATTCCTAATCTCAATAGCTGCAAAATTAAAACTATCGCTATGCCGCAAACATTTCTCGCTAGAAAACTACTTTAGTATGCCCAATCTCTCGCTACGTAGTGACAAGAAAAGTCATTTCTCGTGACTCGCATAGAGCTACGTAGCAGTAGCTCAACAATAATCCTTCCTAAGAATCTGGCTACTCTCACTAAACTCAGATTCTCTCACTAAAATTTCACCGCGAGCGCGAAAAAACGTCACTGTTTCGGTGAAACGGTCAACGATTCAAGATTATACTTCTATTTACTCTTCTTGTACACCAACCAAAGCCCCATTCAACACCACAAATTTGCTACCAAAATGCTTGTCAGATGCTCTAAGTTGCCAGGTTCCGCAACGAAACTAGTTTCGGGAAGTTTGTCGCGCCCAATCTCCAGATCTACCGTTGTTTCTAGAGCTATTCGCTCAATTCGTCTTAACTCCACGAAGTCCTCGACTCCACCACCACCTCCACCACCACAAAACAACATAAAGGGCAAGATATTATTGGCCATCGGTGCATTGGCCATCGGTTCGACCATTGCTGCTTCTGTTTTCAACAAGGAAGGCCCAAAGTCCGCTGTGGAACCAGTCACTAAGAAGGAAAGAGCCATTCCAGACGGTAAGATCAAGGTTATTTTCGTTTTGGGAGGTCCAGGTTCTGGTAAGGGTACTCAAAGTGCTTTGTTAGTTAAGGAACACGGATTTGTGCACTTGTCCGCTGGTGACTTGTTGAGAGAAGAGCAAAAGAGAGAAGGCTCCAAGTACGGAGAGTTGATTGCTCAATATATCAAGGACGGCTTGATCGTTCCCCAAGAAGTGACTATCGCTTTGTTGGAACAAGCCATTCTCGAGAACTACAATAAAGGAGCAACCAAGTTCTTGATTGACGGTTTCCCTAGAAAAATGGACCAAGCCCTTACTTTTGAGGAGCAAATTGCAATTTCTTCGTTCACTTTGTTCTTCGAATGTCCAGAGAAGGTCATGTTGGATAGATTGTTACAAAGAGGAAAGACCAGCGGCAGAACCGACGACAACATCGAGAGTATTACCAAGAGATTCAGAACTTTTGTTGAAACTTCCATGCCCGTCGTGGACCACTTCGAGAAGCAAGGAAAGGTGATCAAGGTTCGTTGTGACCAGCCAGTTGAGGTGGTGTATGACCAGGTGAAGAAGGCCTTATCTGAGAAGGGTGTCAACTAATTATCATGAAGACTTCAACTGGCTTGCATAACCTGAACAAACAGAACACATGAAACAAGTCACCTAGGAAAATTAGAATAATTAGAAGCCAGTTAGAATAACGCTGTATATATGCATAATTAAACATTCTTTCGTATACTGCCATCTTTCCCAAGCCGTATAAACACATTAGACAGTAGATGTCACTTCCTGCACAAGCTTATTCATATACCAATCATTTTAATTAGCAGCTTAATAATATGTCAATGTGTCAAACGTGTTGAAAAGTACATCGTTTCAGGGGGTATATAATTAACGAAAAAGATGTGATCGGATGCTAAATTGGTTTGGAGAACGGATAATGCAGACTACTGGAAGGGTAATTCCATCGAATACGGCTGATATAGGCAGACACCAAGGAACTATGGGGAAGCTGTAATACTACAGTTGAAGTCACATGTTGTTATATCACGTGAGAAATCTACCAATTGGTTTACTTTACAGGAACGACTAATTATTAAGCACGCCACGGTATTCATTAACCATAGTCTTCTATATCTTTAGCTAATAACAATTTATAGTAGGTAACCATGGCTAAAACTTCTACTGGATTGCCCCCTGGATGGGCCATTCGCGTTTCTCGTAGTCACAATAAGGAATACTTCTTGAATCAGGCCACCAAGGAATCGTCTTGGGAACCACCGTTTGGCACCGACAATGACAAGTTAAACGAGTACTTGCAGAGCTACCGTGCCAATGGAAACAAACCCGTAGTACCAGAAGACGGCAAGATCCGTGTATCGCACTTGTTGGTCAAGAACGTCACATCTCGTAAGCCAAGATCGTGGAAATCGAATGAACCCATCACGTTAAGCAGAGACGAAGCCATTCAGATTTTGAAGAAGTACCAAGCCAAAATCTTGAATGGTGAAATCAAATTGGGTGAATTGGCACAGACTGCGAGCGACTGCTCGTCCCACTCTCAAGGAGGAGATTTGGGATTCTTTGGTAAGGGTCAAATGCAGCCTAAGTTCGAAGAGGCTGCTTATGCATTGAATGTTGGTGAAATCAGTGACATTGTGGAGACTGACAGCGGAGTCCATTTGTTGCAAAGAACTGCCTAAAGAGGAGCAATAAAAGAAGAAAAAGCGGGAAATGTGAGTTGTACAAAAGACAAGTAACGATATATTATATGTAAACTAGGGTTACGAATGCAATAACAATATCTAGGATAAAGGAGGGATTTCGTAGAGCTTTTGTTCTTAAGTGTACAGTTGGGGTAATGGAAGGAGATGTATTTGGGATTAGAAGAGTCGTAAACATGCAAATTGAGCTCTCATAGTACTAAAGAACATAGATGATGTATTACATGATGTCACACTACATTAGACATCAACAAGACCAATTCGCTACTACAAAGGCAATATTACCACCACCCCACCAATGGCTTCATTGGCTGAAAAATACGTCAAAACCCAAACGGTTCCTTGCATTCGGAGGGTTGCGTGACAATAAGCTCCATAACTACATAGCTCCATAACAATTACATAACCACACACAACTTCTACATTCAGCCATTTCTACCCGTACGTAGCATCCCATACAATCGCCTGTCCTCTCGCTTATCCATACCATTAACGGTTCGGAGTCTCGTTCCTCTGAACGGCTTGGGTGCCAAATGGCCCTAAGCCTAATGACGTAACACGCTACCATGAACAGTGACAAAACAGCCCAATTCTAGACTTTCCACCGATGAGCAGTAACACCACCAATTCTAGACTTTCCACCGAATTCCACCCGTTCCAAACAGCATATACGGAACGCTATCCCCATCGCTAAGCCCTTCTAACCGTTGTATACCGCTCGATACCGCTCGGTATCCGTCTCTGATTCGTGCCGTTCCCTGGCCACACGTCCGTGCGGCTCCCCCTTCGCACCCAAAACGCTTGCGTTGGCCGAATTTTTCACTTTCAAGGGAGTCTCCTTCTCCACAGACTGAGGTGGAAAGCCCAATCCATTCCGTGCTCCACCCATCGTTTTCCAGCGCAAACATGCAGAGTTGCCTCCTACGGGTCCAGCCATGGTCGACCCGCGTTTTCGGGGCAAAATCCCTACTGTACACTGCCAAAGCATCCACTGGCAGCTGTGCTCCATTCTCGGCCTGGCAGTTTTCGCAGGCACACGCTGGCACGCCGCCACTCGCAGCGATAACTCTCGCTAAATATAAAAAGGATGTCGCTAGCACAATTGCACCAGATGGTTGTTTCCGTCTTTCTACCAATTGGCATCCACTAGTGTTCTCCAGGTCCTATTGTCAGCATCACCACAGCAGCATGTGTCGCCACGCTTCATCCAGCACCGATTCCGCCACCTCGGTGCCTTCAGACAGAGAGGTTCTCCCTACCAACGTCAAACCTCTCCACTATGACTTGACTCTTGAACCAGTGTTCGAAACTTTCAAGTTCAACGGAGAAGAAACCATCGACTTCCACGTCAACGAGGACACCGACTACATCACGTTGAACTCGTTGGAAATCGAAATCTCCGAGGCCAAGTTGAACAACGTCGCCGTTGCCGACTTCTCTTTCGATGTGGAGAAGCAGACCGTGACGTTCAAGTCGTCCGAGCCATTGGCTAAGGGCTCAGATGCCAAGTTGTACTTGAAGTTCACCGGAGAGTTGAACAACAAGATGGCCGGTTTCTACAGATCGTCGTACCAGGAAAACGGCGAAACAAAGTACTTGGCTACCACTCAAATGGAGCCTACGGACTGCCGTAGAGCTTTCCCATCGTATGATGAACCTTCGGCAAAGGCCAAGTTCACCATCTCGCTTATCGCCGACAAGAAGCTTGTAGCTCTTTCAAACATGGACGAAAAGTCGACCGAGGACTTAGATTCAGGTAAGAAAAAGGTCACTTTCAACACCACTCCGTTGATGTCCACCTATTTGGTAGCGTTCATTGTCGGTGACTTGAAGTACGTGGAAAACAACGACTACAGAGTGCCTATCAAGGTCTGGGCCACTCCAGGATCGGAGAACTTGGGACAGTACTCCGCTGATATCGCTGCCAAGACATTGAGCTTCTTTGACAAGAAGTTTGACATTCCATACCCATTGCCAAAGTGTGATATGGTTGCTATCCACGATTTCTCCGCTGGTGCTATGGAGAACTTCGGTTTGATCACCTACAGAACCATCGACTTGTTGTTAGACCCACAAAACACCAACATTGTCACTAAGCAGAGAGTCACCGAGGTCGTTATGCACGAATTGGCCCATCAATGGTTCGGTAACTTGGTTACCATGGACTTCTGGGACGGATTGTGGTTGAACGAAGGTTTTGCCACATGGATGTCCTGGTACGCCTGTGACTCGTTATACCCAGACTGGAAGGTCTGGGAATCTTACGTCGCAGACTCTTTGCAAAGTGCTTTAACTTTGGACGCTTTGAGAGCTTCTCACCCAATTGAGGTTCCAGTCAAGAGAGCCGACGAAATCAACCAGATTTTCGATGCCATTTCTTACTCGAAGGGTTCTTCCTTGTTGAAGATGATCTCAAGATGGTTAGGTGAAGATGTCTTCATCAAGGGTGTCTCTAACTACTTAAAGAAGCACAAATGGGGTAACACCAAGACTTCCGACTTATGGGAAGCTTTGAGTGATGTTTCAGGCCAAGATGTTGTCAAGGTTATGGACATCTGGACCAAGAACGTCGGATACCCACTCATCAAGGTCGAAGAGGGTGCCAATGGCAGTATTAATGTCACTCAGCACCGTTTCTTGGCCACTGGTGATGTCAAGCCAGAAGAAGACTCTGTTATCTACCCAGTTTTCTTGGGTTTGAAGACTTCTGAGGGTCTTGACGAATCTATCGTGCTTGACTCTAGATCTAAGACTCTCCAAGTCCCAGCTTCTGATGACTTCTTCAAGATCAACGGTGACCAAGCTGGTATCTACCGTACTGCCTACGAGTCTTCTCGTTGGAGTAAGTTGGGTGCTGCTGGTGTTGAGGGTAAGCTTTCCGTTGAAGACCGTGTTGGTTTAGTTGCTGACGCTGGATCTTTAGCTTCTTCTGGTTTTGTTGAGACCACCAGTTTCTTAAACTTGATCAAGTCCTGGTCTAAGGAATCGAACTACGTTGTCTGGGATCAGATTTTGTCGGGTATTGGCTCCATCAAGGGTGCTTTCATTTTCGAAGCTGAAGAGGTCAAGGAGGCTTTGAATGTCTTCACCGTCGACTTGATTGGTGAAAAGTTGAAGGAAATCGGCTGGGAATTCACTGACGATGACTCCTTTGCTGACCAACAATTGAAGGGATCATTGTTCGCTTCTGCTGCTAACGCTGGTCAAAAGGAGGTCGTTGAGTTCTCCCAAAAGGCATTCGCTGCCTATGTTGCCGGTGACAAGAAGGCCATTAACCCTAACTTGAGAGCCACCATCTTCAACGTTGTCGCTAAGACTGGTGACGAGAAGAATTTCGAAGAGTTGTTGAGCATCTACAAGAACCCACAATCTAACGAAGAGAAGATAGCAGCTTTGAGATCCTTCGGTAGATTCACTAAACCTGAAATCTTGGACAAGGTCACCGCTTTGTTGTTGCAAAGTGATGTTGTCAAGCAGCAAGATATCTACATTCCAATGCAAGGCTTAAGAGCACACAGACTCGGTGTTGAGAAGTTGTGGGCCTGGTTAACCCAGAACTGGGACAAGGTCTACGAATTGTTGCCACCAGGTTTATCTATGTTGGGATCTGTTGTGACCATTGCCACTTCTGGATTCACCAAGAAGGAGCAAAGAGACGAAGTTGAGAAATTCTTCAAGACCCAGAACACCAAGGGTTTCGATCAAGGTCTTGCCAGATCGTTGGATATCATTGCTTCGAAGGGCAAATGGGCCAGCCGTGACGGTGAAGTGATTTCCAAGTGGTTGGCTGCTAACGGTTACTCCAAATAAATGGAAAGAGGTGGTAGAGAAGATGAGTTCGTAAGTAAGTTTTAATAGTCTGTGATGTGAAAATGTTCTTATGCTTAATGTATATCCAAGTTATTGATCATTTTATTGGGGATGTATGTCTAAGCTAGTAGCTATTCTATAAAGTCAATGGATTTAACCATCAGCCATGCAATGTTCTAATAATCTATTCCCTTGGTGTTGTCTATTTCACTGCTATCTGTCTGTGGATGAATGCAATATGAAAGTCTCTAGTAGCAGAAATGCCCAAGTCAAATGTTCCTATGACGCCCTTTTCTCCCCGTGCCTCTCCTACCTTAATACATATATTGTCTTGGTCCGATAGTTCGAAAGAACAGTTCATGGTGTAGTACTCCACAAGCCTGTGTTCTATTATACAATCGGCATGAAGCATTATCGAAGTATACTGAGCAAGAGGTCGATCTGACAACAACGAGAAGTACTTTTCGTCGAGGAGACACCTTTTAATTACAAGATCAAGTAGCTTTGGTCCCGTACCACGCATGAATGAAGTGAAAGCAGTGAGTTCAAAGTCTTTGACTTCCGGCTTCTCGGGATACTTATCATTGAAACCGTGATAAGATCTAATACCGGCTGTAGCAAGAACTCTGTCTAAAAAATGAGTCTCAAGGACAAAATCTTTAGATGCAATAGTGACTTTAACGTCTTTGGCAAGATTATCAAGTGGAAAGAGGGCGACCTGCGATTCGGGTATGTTACAGTTGTAGCATTCACTCAAGTTGGTAGGCTCCAGTGAAAAGTCTCTATTGCTTTCTCCATTCTTCTTTAAGGTATCAAAAGTGCTCTTTGGTCCCAACAAGATGTAGAAGTTGACATCGTGGGCATCCGTAAGAAGCAAATCTCCGAGGACAGCCGTTGGTGCCCTGATACGACGCGATTCTATAATGCCAAACTTGAACCTAGCCTTGTCATAAGACTTGTTGATCAAATTGGTAAGCCCTGGGAATCTGCTTTCCACATCTTCTGTGTTGAAAAACCAGTCTTTTGGCAAGATAATTAATTCGTACGACATGACCAGCCCGTGGTTACTAATCAAGAAACTGTATCAGAAAGAAGCTCGAAACCTTGGAACATATATAAGTTTTCACCAGCAACTTTTCAGTTTATGACTCAAAGAAATGTGCTTATATATTGCACGTGATTGAAGTTGCAAAAAGTTACGGAGCAGAGATCGGAAATAGATGGAGATAGAGAATGCCATATTAATGAGTCGTAGAGGGCTTAGGGTTAAAGTATGTTAGTTTCCTTGGTTTTACGAAGTTCTCACGGTGGGTTGAAAACATTTAAATGAGAGAAATCAGTATGTGACACCATTGGAAATGGGAATTGAGCTTAGGCATGAAGGAGGAGGTTTTTAACAGAGATGGAAATGATAACTAAGATTTTCAATTTGTATATTTTTGAATGGGGTGGGTTGAATTCATTTAAAGAACAGAAATCAGTATGTGGCACCATTGGAAATGGGAATTGAGAGTTAGGCATGAAGGAGGAGGCTTTTGACAGAGATGGAAATGATAATTAACGTTTTAAATCTGTATTGAATGGGGGCTCAGAAGTGACGAATAAGCCAGGATGGTTGAAGATTTGCGGAGAAGTTGTGATGTAATTTTTCTTTATTTCTCTATTCAATGCTTTAACGGCTCCTGACACTAGTACCTGAATAGCAGCACAATATGGTTCTGGCAGTGAAACAGAGAGGAATAATCGCCTTATCTTATAATGCTTTGTTCAGATCCTGCAGCTCGTGTGTGACCTACATGACATGCCACTAAGGGGGCTCCTCAACTGGATCAGAGATGCCGAAGAAGAGACTAACTGAGCTTCTGATCGTATATTTTCCAACCAAAGTCCGACCCGTTCACTGCAAAGAGCCTCCAGGGTGTCGAAATGCACGAAAGGTAACCCTCCAATCGACGAGTGTCGTCGCCAATTAATTTCAGACGTCGACTTCTTTCAACTAGACGTTCTATGTCCGAGGCAATGAACGGAATTGAGTAAGGAGGTATTTCGCGAATAAGGTTTAGGCATGAAATTCCGCTCCTTGACCAGTGAGCCTATGAAATCCTTCTCGTAATAACTATTGACAGTAATGCAGCTTGTGAAGATTATTCAATGATGTATTATAATAGTCTATAAATACAAGAAAATTCTTCTTATCATTTCTGAAAACGTTGAAGAATTGAATCAAATCTATTTCGATTGCAAAATATATCCAAAAAAATAAATGAAGTTAACATCGGCTTACTTTATTGGTGCCGCTATTGCAGCGAACTTGAAGGAATCTGAAGAGGGAGACCCTTGTTTCACTTGTATCACTATCGCTGACATGTTCGAATACTGTAGTCCAGTTAGTGGAGACACCGACCTTCAATTCCCCAAGTCCTGTTTATGTGGTGCTCTCTTGTTTGACTCAGCTCCCTTTTGGGGTTCATTTGGTCGTTGTGCCAATGGTTGTGACCTTTATAGAGGCGTGAAGGGTAATTCTGTCGACATCAGACATCAATACTGCAAAGGTAACGGAACCGCCAACTGGGCTGATTTCTTTGAGAAAGTTCTCGTAAGTACCAGTGGTGATGGTAATGACTCCTCTGCTACTGGAAGTGACGACTCCTCTGCTACTGCAAGTGACGACTCCTCTGCTACTGCAAGTGACGACTCCTCTGCTACTGCAAGTGACGACTCCTCTGCTACCGGAAGTGGAAGCAGTGATGACGACTCTGGATCTGCGACCAGCGAGGGCAGTTCTGAGACTGGTTCTGGTTTAGGTTCCGGTTCTGGTGTCTCCACTTCTTCCCAGTCTACAGCCGTTGGTAATGTATTAGAGATTAGCGGTTGTCTTTGTGTATTGGCCATTCTTTTGTTGTAAGCACTCTTGTAATGGCATTAATTAATTCGACCCTTAGGGATAGCTCAAAAATATACACGATTAATCTAAATCCTACCATAAATGCTCTACAACGTCTGGTGTGCAAGCTTAAGAAATCGTGAAAGCTTTAGCATAATGATTATAACAACACCTAATGGGCATTATATGATTCATGACGAATAGATGGCAATCAGGGGTATCCCGACAGGTTGATTAGACCATCTGGTTACTATCTGAGATTTAATATTGTAGTGTACTCTTGCACTATTTGTTTGATTCTCGGCAAAAGCCATGCCTGAAATCTTCACTTTTTTTAACGAAATTCGCTACCACTTAAATCGCTTTGCATCTTGAAGACTACAATTTCCATTGTTCCATCAAGTAAGATACTTCTGCTATGTTGACTCAAATCGGTACCAATTCAAGGCATACTGATTTGAGGGGTTGCAACTTTATTTTCTTTATCAGGATGGCCTGCACAAGATCAGGAAAAGGGTTGCACATCTGAGATCGGGACTAGTGATCAAATATAGCGATAACTCATACCCCTCAAATGGATATCCAGCTGATCATCTTATCCCTTACCTCTGCGAGGCTTTATTCAAAGAAGTCGTTAGTGGCTTAAATGGGGAGAAGAAAATGCTACAGTTGTTACATTTTGTGTCGTAGGGACTTGTGCAAAAATGTATGGTAGCGAAGCACGTATATTTGGAGCTATTCCTGTCGTAAAAATGATTCTTTCTTAGTATGAGGGATCCATTAACCTTTCATAGCCATTGTTCTGTAAGTATACTTTTTTTGGTTTCTTGTAGTACTTTTCGTAGGTTGGCGGAGCAGTCAACGGATAGGAAGAAAGCTTGCTTTCGTACCCTGTAACACTCCCTTTCTTTTTATTAGCAGGCTGACAGCAGCAAAAACATGACGACAAACAACTTAATCCCATACAAAGCCACCTCCAGAATCCCGTAAATATCCACAATAGGATGATTGCACCTAAAACAACACAAACGACTGCAATGGGTTTACAGATGCTGTCTTTCATGCAGCTGTTCCAACTTTTGAACGCATTCTTGGTACCTTCACTTCTTAATACAATGTCTGGAATATACATCTTGGTAATGGGTGGAGTATAGTGAAAACAGCAACGTAGTTCTTCTCAAGACGAATTTACCTTATTATATAGTAGACTGACTTACAACAGAACGGAGTACAACATTTATTTTCTGCAAATATTATTATAGATTATTGATAATTTTAATAAGAGTGTCCCTTGAACTAAATAGTTAAATGATAGCCTGAATTGAAAGTTTTTCAAATGGATGGCCACCGGAAAGAATCTCAAAAGTTTCAATTGCTGTACAATTGACGCTTCGATTACAAAAACTTCTCTTCTTGATATTGAAATTATTTCTCTTACTTTCCTAAGTAAGCACAATATAAATTGCATGGACAATACCCAAAACCCCAAATGTGAGAAGACTCAATAATAGGTTAATCCAAGCATCAGGTCCACATCCACGTTTCAAAATGACTGCTACAACAGGAATAAGGAAAGCAAGAATAAGCAAAAGCGCTAAATTAACTTCCTCGTTAGGTGCCTTATGAGGATTCCCATTGTAATCTGCTGAACGCTCTTGATACTGATAAGGTCCTTGTTGATAACCTTGGTACGAACCTTGGTAATTATCGTGGTAAGCACCAGGAGCAACGCCAGGTCCAGGGCCAGCACCTTGTTGGTTTGGATTGAAGTGAGGAATCTCTTGAGGTTTCTCGGTGTAGCCTGTATCTTGCCAATTGGCCTGTTGAGTATCCTGAATCTTTGTCTCAACAATGGGTCTTTTGTCCTCAATGATTGCATTCGTACCTACCTGGGTGTTTGTGAACATTTCATTGTTTCCATATCCCTGGTAGTTTGGTGGTGCTTTTCTATGTTGTTGCATTTTGTCTTGTTACTGTTTGCCTGTCTAAGTAGCCAAACTCTTGTCTTAGAAGCAAGGAGAGGAAATATTGACTCTTAAATATTGCACATCCATGTAATGTCAGTTATGGCATATTCAAATTATTCCCAAATATTGAAATTGCATAATCTACGAAATTGAAAATATCATAATCCGAATGACAATAAACCCCGTACTTCGTAATTGTAGTCGAACAATTTTCTACCTAGAGTCGAAATATTTTCTGATCTCCCTAATTCATCTTTGTGGGAAGGCTTATCATAAACCTAAGTTAACAACAATCTCCAATTCTGGATGGACACTTGGATATAAACAACTATGGTTTGCCTTCTATGTCGAAGCGTTGCTGAAATTAATTTTAAAATTAGGGCCGAATGCACGTCACTTTCAATGTTCCTCAATGTTCCCTGCTAAACCAGGATGAAGTACTAGGTGTGAAACCCAAAAATAGTTATAAGCTTGGCAAGCTGAGCTGTCATCCTCATTGTTGATTAAACGTTTCATCTTGAAACCCAGCTAAGCGATGGGGAAACTGTAGTAATTTCTTATATGTCTCCGATTTTTAATTCCTGATAGAAAGGGTGGATTTAGCATCATTTTACTGAAGTGGATAATTGTACTTATGGAGTTCTTAGGCATTTCGTCCGATTCTTCCATGTTATCATCTCTGAGTCCTTATCAAGTCATCTAAGCAGGAAAATTATGCAGCCACTTTCCCTTTGTCCGGTTCTTGTCTTAAATCATATTCCCAGCCTCTTAAGAACAGTCGTGCAGCGTAATCGCAACCACATGAACTTAGTGGGGGATGAAGTAACGGCAAACTTTCTAAGGCAATGTAACACAATTAATTACTTTTACTATGATTTAGCAACATTGGCTGGTAAATGAAAGAGTGATTTCATGAAGTTAAGTTCTATCTTAGCTTAATGCATTTTATATCTATTGGCCGTCGACGAAGAATTGGAATGGTGTAAATGCGTATTCTCTGCTAATATTTTTTAATAAGATCCTTGAACTAAAATATATAAAAAAAGTCAAAGCCAAGATAATTCTAATGCTTTTAACTTCTACTACTGGATATAATTCTAATGTTCCAACCTCCTGTATTCCCAACGGTCCTTGGGGCCATCTTTGGATCAACAGTTTCGTACACTTGAAATCATATCTCAGTTAAGTATAATATAAACAGCATGGATAATACCCAAAAGACCAAATGTGACAATACACAATAATAGGTTAATCCAAGCATCAGGTCCACAACCACGCTTCAAAATGACAGCCACTACAGGGCAAATGATAGCAACAATAATCAATAGTAGTAGATGAGTTTCTTCATCGTGGCTCCCATGTGGGTAACCATTTTTTCTTTGGTATTGTCGAGATGGACGTTTGTTGTTGACTTTATAGGTATGAAGAGGCTGACCTGGTTTATGATTTCTTGGCACTTGTGGGACCTGAACTTTAGCTTCTACGTCGTAGAAGGGGAACAGGGGACTTTTCTCTTTTTCAATATAGTTTACCTCTTGTGTTTCCTGGGTCTCTCTCCTCTCACTCTCCGTCTCATGGAAGGGAAACTGTGGAGAGTGCTCCTTGCTTTCTGTGATAGCAATTGTTTCTACTTGTGGGTTTGGAAGCTTTTCATTCTCCTCATAGTCGGGCGGTGGAGCTTTAGCATTTGGTTCCATTATAGCTTCTTGGTAAGTACTCACTACAGAAGTGATAAAAGTCATAGAAACCATCCCTCAACGGATTTATCGATCCATATATATACCAATACCAGAAGTTCCATATGTTTTCATATAGGATACTAAATATAGCCACAAATTCTTGACTTGGCAAAGGCTGTACCTGCTTAAAAATAAGTGGTAATAACCTCAATTCTTCTAATTTTAGTTCCCACAACTATGAGTTGGATGCTCCCAAGTTCCTATATGTTTACGCTTTATTTATCTTTATTGATGTTGTTCCATCTATTTTTGAATGTAAACAATGAGCTTCAGCTTTAATTTGCAGCTATAAGAATCTGGTGGGCATGAAATCCTTGGTTGTGATGTTTCAGAAGTAGAAGTTTGGAGAGTTGCGCACCATATAAGTTAAACTTGAAATCACTCAGCATTAATAGGGGACACCTTTCTCTTTTCAATAAGAGGAACGAAGGCGTTATCAGAGGATAGTTTTTCATCATTTGTGTAGTGTTTATTGCATCAGTTCATGTTCCTGATAACGGTTGCAATATATAGTGTACTGCATCTGAAAGTTGGGGAAGTAAGGAATCCATCGGCATTTCCTTTCTATTATTCTTTATTTTCATGATTTTACCCGTGAAGGTTACGTAACAATAGAACTATTGGAAACGAGTTGTTTCGGCTTTCCTTTTTATCAGTTAGAACACACTGTAGTGGCAAACCCATTGCATATTCTATAACACTTAGCTTTACAAGCTGGTTGGCTGCAAATTACTTTGTTGAAGCATTTTATCTAGATGGCAGTTTCTATATAACAGTATTATGGAAATACTTGGACGCATCATAAAACGAACTTAAACAACTATCCGTACCGTAGAAGTGTAGAATAAGAGCACGTGAAACGTGTCGATCTTATCTGAAGTTGATAGAGGCTTACAATTTACGTCGTATAAAGATGATCAGGGCTACAAATAATGATAAATTGTAACATATATTAATAAATTGAAAAGATTAGGTTTGAACAGAATCGAAGTTAAAACATAGTTCGATGAAACCACCAGTAGCCTCATTTACTTTTAAACAAAGAGAAATAGAATTCATTTTTTTAAGTCTTTTCAAAGATTTCATCATCTGGTCTTTCGGTATGTTCAACGAATTGTTTAATACCGTCTTCACCAAACTTCTCCATCAACTTACCAGCATCAAAGACCTCCACCTCAGTGTGCTTGAATTTTCTTGCCTTAACACCATCTTGGAACAAAATGTCTAATTCGGCAAAAGTTCTACCCTTAGTCTCTGGTAAGTCAAAGAAACACCAAATTGCAGCAATAAAGGAAAAGCCAGCCCAGAAGAAACCAGTCTTGGCTTCCCAATTCCAAGCAGTAGGGTTCAACATGTAGGGAGTGATAATACCAACAACGATATTGGCAACGTTATATAAGTTTCTAGCAAGCATGACGGTCTTGGTACGTAACTTTGCGGATGGGATCTCCGCGACGATACAGTAACACATTGGACCTACGGTCAAGTCGTAGACAAAGGTGAAAATCAACAACATTGAACCAATACCCCATTTAGCTGAGGTACTGGAAGAAGTTCCCAATCCACCAACAATCAACAAAATACAGCACATTGTGCAAAGACCACTGAAGTAAATCTTAAATCTTCCGACTTTGTTAGACAAAAACCAAGATCCGACGGTACCAATAATACCCAAACAATATTGAATAATTGAAAATGTGAATGACATACTGACGGCCAAACCAGCTTGCTGGTAGAAGTAAGTAGAGTAACCCATCAAAGTCGAACCTGTGATACTTTGAAACATCCAAGTCAATGCTGCAATTCTAGTTCTTCTGAAGTTTGAGCCCTTGAAACAATCGCTGAAAGTAATACCAGTATTCTCAGTTTCTTCTTCCTTGACAGTCATTTGAATCTTTGTCAACATAGCTTGAGCCAAGACGTCTCTGTCTGGCAAATGTGGGTTTTCAGATAAAAGTCTCTTAAGCGAGTGCTTGGCTTCTTGGTCCCTTCCACGTTTAACCAAGTACCATGGTGACTCTGGAGCAAAGAAAACACCAAGGAAAAGAGGAATTGGCCAGATCCATTGTACAGCAAATGGAATTCTGTATGAGTTATGTTGTTCACCCATACTCAGGACTGCCTTAATAACACCGGAAGAAATTAATTGACCGAAAACCCAACAAATATTAACGTAAGTAGTAAGATAAACACGTAATGTTGTAGGAGCAACTTCAGAGGCGTAAGTGACTGTCAAAGTTTGATACGAACCCCAGTTAATACCTAACAAGATGTAAGCAAGCAACAAGATAGAACGGTTTGGAGAAAAGAATTGAAGGAAAATTAAACCAACGGAAGTACCCAAAGCAGTCATCAATGTCTTTCTGTAACCAATAACGTCTGCAACAAAACCAGCGATGAAAAGACCAATAACAGCACCAGAACTGTACGACACATTCAAAGCAGTTTGCCACTTTGCAGGGACTTGATATTCATTTCTTTCAGGGAAGTAGTCACCAAACTTTCTGTTGAAAGCTGGGAAAGCGAACAACGAGTTCAAAAGGTTGGTGTCGTAACCTTCCATAACTAAGGCAGACGACAAGATAACCGACCAGAACACTGCCTTGGGGAAAGTTCTTAAACCCTCCATCAAAGGCATGGTCTTCTCTTTGTGGTCATTGTTCTTGGCTTCATTGGACATGTCCAAGAACTTGGACAAGTACTCATCAACCGAGTTGAGAGACGAGTCATCGGCAGTAGCTTTTTGTGTGAGTGAGTCAACTACCACAGTCAGCTTCTCTGGGTTCTTGACATCCTCGACGTATTCGGTAGTCATATTGATATTGGTTTTTTACCTAAGTATTAGTGGTGAACACTGTTGTAGGTGATGAAGTGAGTTCAACTTTTGGATTTATGGGATTTCGTTTGCCATTTATATTCCTTGGCTCGGCCAGCGTTTCGTACCACTCTATATACTAAAGATCAATAATCTCTCCAAAGACAGTGATGATGCTAACAGGAAAGAGAAGTACGAAAAAAAAAACTAATGAAGAAAATATCCTGCCACTACATTTCGCGGGGGAGAACGTACGTCTGAATGTATGTTGATAATTAATCTTTCGAATGGAAAATCCCCAATGCCGTTAATCTTTGCACAGCAGTGGTGGAAAAATTTTGTGTGTGTTGTACATCTATTGATGCGAGCGCAGATAATTTTCGAGGCTACACTATTGTCGACCCCGCGTTCAAAAGCTAATATTATTTGGTGGACGATTAAGTGACAAGGCGGAACCCTATTTCCTGGCGCGGAGAAGACAGAATCAAGAAAATAACTCAAAAAATGATGTCTCGAGCAACATTTGTCCATTCTTGGCTTGCTGGATATACCATTTCCGACACACGGTGTCAAAGGGAAAAGAAATGTGGTTGTTGGGGCAATGTAACTTTAAGCTTTGTTTGATTCTCTTGGAGTTTCGGATATTGCATATGAGGCTTGAAAGGCTGTACATTCTCGGCATATAGCTCTTGGGGCATATACGCATTGGAAGCCGGCAAGGTGGGGCATCACATATAAGTCGTACTGTCTCAGAGATAGGAAGAATTACATGTCCCAGATCACCTCGAGGTGATCTTCCGTATGGAAGCCCAACTCCTTAATTCTGACTGGACCCCAGTAGTTGTCTCCACAAATTTGCTGCACTCCTCTTCCTACTCCTCTTCAAGTGTGGGCTTAGAGAGTTGAAGTTGCGTGCATTCCACTAGCGAGTAAGTAGTAACAGCGCAAAAACATTCGCAAATTCGCAACAATCGCAACAATTTTCGTTACCAATTACACTACGTCATTAACTGCTGCCCCTACATTCGAAGCATTGTTGCGTTGAATGACTTTAATTTGATGATATGCACCCCAGAAAGTGGAAAAACCATCCCAAGTTTCAACTCGTTGCGATGTGCCTAAAAAGAAACTAACCGAATTAAAAGATGGGGAATAAGAAATTCCTATTTTCCCCAAAACAGAAAGATTTTCCTTAATTTTTCCGAGAAAACGCACAACAATCTTTGCGAAGGACATAACTTTCCATTTTGCAGCTAGCGGTGACACTTGGCGTTACGTATTCCAAAAGCGTAATCCCCTGCTCCACATTTCATGCATTTACCATCGACCCTTGTTTGACAGTGTTTAGATCAGATCTGGGGGTCCCCAGATTTCCTTTGTCAGCGAGATATTCAACTGTTTGAATCCTGTTGCGAAAGTCTATCCGATAAACTTTGCTCACCTCTGGTGGAAGATATCTCTGGTTCATAACTTATAAATATAACAATTCACCCTGTTTGAGGAATGAAGGTTCTGGAGTAGCTACTCATCTCTCGAGTACCCATTTTCTTGAGCTCTAAACCTTAATTCATCAGATACTATGACGATCAGCTACCCTTGGTGGAAAAATGCCACCGTTTACCAAATTTGGCCCGCTTCTTACAAAGATTCCAACGGCGATGGTTTGGGAGATATCCCAGGAATCATCTCAACTTTAGATTATTTAAAAGATTTGGGAGTTGATGTAATTTGGCTCAGTCCAATGTACGATTCTCCACAGGATGATATGGGCTATGACATTAGTGACTACGAGAGTGTTTATCCAAAGTACGGTACTTTGGATGACATGCAAGCTTTAATTGATGGTTCTCATAAGCGTGGAATAAAGTTGATCTTGGATTTGGTTATCAACCACACTTCCAGTGAGCACAAATGGTTCAAGGAGTCGAGATCTTCCAAGACCAACCCAAAGAGAGACTGGTATATCTGGAAGAAGCCTAAATATGACGAAGAGGGAAACAGATTACCTCCGAATAACTGGGCATCTCACTTTTCCGGCTCTGCTTGGGAATATGATGAATTGACTGATGAATACTACTTGAGACTTTTTGCTAGAACTCAGCCAGATTTGAACTGGGAGAATGAAGAAACTAGAAATGCTATCTACGATTCTGCTCTCAAATATTGGTACGAAAAAGGAGTCGATGGTTTCAGAATTGATACTGCTGGTTTATACTCTAAAGTACAATCTTATAAGGATGCTCCAGTTTTGTTCGCTGACCAACCTTATCAACCTAGTGGCAAATACACTCTGAATGGCCCAAGAATTCACGAATTCCACAAGGAGATGTATTCCAAGGTAACCGGAAACTATGACGCTATGACAGTAGGAGAAGTCGGCCACTGTTCTCGTGAGGAAGCCTTACAGTATGTTAGTGCAAAGGAGAAGGAGATGAACATGATGTTCCTCTTCCATCTTGTCGGGGTCGGTTCCGATCTTGGTGATAGATTTAGATACAACGGCTGGAAATTAACTGATATCAAGAAGGCTGTCGAAGAGCAATGTGCTTTTATTGAAGGAACTGATGCCTGGTCTACTGTTTTCATTGAAAACCATGATCAGCCTAGATCTGTAACTAGGTTTGGTAACGCTAAGCATTCCGCTCAATCTGCTAAGCTTTTATCGTTGTTGCAAACCACTCTTACAGGTACTCTTTTCATTTACCAAGGACAAGAGATTGCAATGGAAAACCTACCAAGAGACTGGTCTATTGAAGAGTACAAAGACATTAATACCATTAACTACTATGCTGAATTTAAGGAAAAGTATGGGGCTGACCCAGATTTCAAAGAGAAGGAGAAGAAATTAATGGACGTGATCAACCTTGTTGCCAGAGACCACGCTAGATCCCCAGTTCAATGGGATGCTACCGAGAACGCCGGTTTCACCACTGGTACTCCTTGGACTAAGGTCAATGATAACTACAAGACAGTGAATGTTGCTTCACAGATTAAAGATCCAAATTCCATTTTGAATTTCTGGAAGAAGTCTGTGAAGATTAGACAGCAATACCAAGACTTATTGGTTCACGGCTCCTTCAAGATCTTAGATTTTGACAATGAAAAGCTCTTCACTTACGTGAAGTACCAGCCTAACGTTGACTCCCCACAGGCATATGTTGTCTTGAATTTCTCACTTGACTCCGTTAAATTCGAGAAGTTGATTGAAGGACAATTCAAGCTTGTTCATTCCAACACCGCCAAGGTTGACGAGGAATTCTTATCTCCATACGAAGCCCGTCTCTATATTGTCGATTAGATGTAAACGCATTTATTTACCCAGAATTCTCCGAAACAATATACGTACATTATGCCACCCCACAGTATTTTCTACCCCAACTTCTTATCAATGTACGTTTCGTTATTTAGGGTGTAGTGAGGAGAGATATTAAATAATTACCTGCAAAGGTACCGGAAATGCTCCAAGTAATTTGCAGCAGAAAATAGTTTGGTGTTGCACGTCATATCGGGAAAATAATTGTCGATCACAAAAGCAAATTACTGATGCATTGCTAGGCATGGAAGAATAAATCCAATGTAAAAGAAGTTCTTTTTTTGTCTTAATGTCTAATTTGCAGACGTAGGAAAGATTGGGTTAGCCTCGTAGATAGGAAATGCCTGATTTTGTAAAGCAGAATGAAGACGGCGGGGTGAATGATCGCAAAGTCCCAACGCACATCGGACTCGCAAGAAATACCCCACCAGTCGAGGATGGGGTCGAAGATGGTCAAAGGAAGTCCTTGCACCAACAATTGGATGAAAATAGAGGTATGTAGTTTTAGGAGAAACGCCAAATATTGTATGTGTGGGGGTACTAACAAGTTCATGAAACAGAGAGGAAGCAGAGAGAATTCCAGGAGCAAATGGAGGCCCACAATTCGTCCTACAAGCTTGATGAGAAGTCAGCGCAATTCTACGAGCAGTTAAAAAAGACACAAGTCGACAAAGAAAGGGCTGAAAAGAGACAAGAAATGGAAGAATTAAAAAGGTACAGGGCGAAGAAGGAATCAAGCACAAAAGTGCCTGAAAAATTGCCTGAAACAGCCATCCCAGTGACTGTAGTTCCAACGAAGGCACGTATACGCAAGAGGCAAGCCGCATCTCCATACCTATCTTCCGGTGAAATACGGCATTCAAAGACACCCAAAGTTAGTGTCACGAGAGAGGAAGATCAACTTCAATTAGAGGGAGCATCAGGACATATGCACAATCCAAAGTCTGCCCCACTGGCGATCTCAACTACTTTACTTGGTGACTATTCTTCCGACGAAGAGGAGTAGGAGACCCTCAATGAAACAGCAGACCCATTCGCTGTAACACGTCTTCCCCAATTGCTGCAGTCGCATGGAATGGGGCAGTCTGTGCACAGCATACATAACCCCACTCGACATTCCACATTCTGCAAATCTTAAATATTAACTGTATTATTTATGTTTACTTGCTATTAGCTATATAAAACCTGTCATAGAAAGAAAAAACCATCCTGTGCAGTACCAGACATAAACCTCCCAATTGTTTTTGGTCCCACGCACGACCCTCGAATTTTTCAGTTATCAGTGAAAATGTACTGTTAATAGAGCTCTTGAGGTGTTTAACAACCGTATAGAAGGCACCACGGCATGATAGGGAACTTATTCGCATCTGCCACGAAGGCAGTTTTTGGCAAGAAACCAATTATGAACACATTAATCCAAACTAGAACCAAAATGAAGACCCACAAGGCCGCTGCTAAGAGATTTATCAAGACTGGTACTGGAATCAAGAGAAAGCAGGCCGGTAGAAACCACGGAAATGGAGGCTTCAGTTCCAACTCTTTGCGTCATTTGGACTCGTTTATCCCTGTAGGCTCCAAGGGACGTCATTTGAAGAAACTCCAGGAGTTTTTCCAGTAATAATGAATCATGTTAATAAGTATAGAATCGTGTATATAGAATTAATTTATACTATCATTTGAAGATGACGACGAAAGTCAGGTAAGAAATGTAGACGTGCTAGATATTACATTTAAACAGAAGTCATACTTACAGTAGAAAAATCACATCCGACCCGATGAGATCAACATTTAATTGGAATTAATTGAAAAATATTGAAGAAACCATTAGTTTATCACGGACTACATGATATCTACATTCACAGTAGTCTACACTAGCCTAATACAACAGTATCGAAATTTTATTAGTTCTACTCATTGGATATACAAAGTATGACTGTCTATGTACATTTTTCTATGCTTAGTTCTTCTCCTTTGACTCCTCTTCTTGTTTGTGTTCGATTTCAATCCATTCCTCTGTGTCAGATTTCTTCTTCAACTCAGAAGTAGGGAAGTAATGGTAGTTAGACTTCAATGAAATGGCTATAGGAACGTTGTCAAACGACATGATTCTCAATTTAACATACGTGTGATCAGGAATGTCCTTTACAATCTTCATGAAAGTTTCAAGATCTTTAGTTTCGTGATCATTCACATGGGTAATGAAACTGTTGGATGCAATTCCGTACTGGTGTGCTGGTCCTCCAGCGCTCTTTCTAGTGACATAAACCTCTGAAGGGACGCTCTCCATCAACTGACGAACAGCAAAGTGAGGTGCTTGTAAAATAGCTCCTGACCAGAAAACAACATGGGAAGTGTTGATAGTGGTGGTGTCGATGGTTGGAACATATATCTCCAACTCCTTTTTTTGTCTGATAATTTTGAAGACCAAGCTCTCTTTAGTGTACATCTCCTTGAAGTCTCTCATGTTCTTCACTATAGCACCATTCACAGACAACACGATGTCACCTGTCCTCAATGGTATTTTCTCCTGGTTTAATGTAGGAGCAGCAACTCTTTCGACAGTCAAGAATTTAATCTCGTCTTCGCAAACCTCTTCGAACTTGTCAATCCAATCTTGAGTAACACCTCTAGTTCTACCTTGGTAGATGGTTAAAGAGGTGAATTCTGCTTCCAAAATTCTTACATTCTTTGGGATCGTGTTTTGTTTTAACGATTCAATAACGTTTAATACATCTGTCACGTCTAATCCCATTCTATACATTCTATCGTTGCCTTGGTCACAGCTGGACTCACCTAAATAAGTCAACCAGAACGCACGAACAGTTCCGTCATCGTCAGCTAACACACCACTATCACATTCGACACTGATCTTGCTGTCTAAGAGAACACACTCTAAATTATAACCTCTGTAACGAGGTGACAAAGATGCTGCTGGAACGTTTAATGAAGAAATAGCACTGATCTTTACATCATCAGTGACCAATCTCAAGTTGTAATTGTAACCAATGAAGAATGATCTCTCTCCTCTCTGCAAAGGCTTTGTGCTGAACTTTGGAGTTTTGACATCAGCCAAGACTAAGCTTGGATCGTACTTGACTATAGCGTAGTTCTGATTTGGGTGCAAGAAGACAACCTTAGCAGTGACGTCGATCGACTCTGCAAAAATCAAAAAGATATCGGACATGTCGTGTGGTACGAACCTCCTGGAAACCAAGACATAACCGTTGTCAGCATCAACAACTACACCATAACAAATTTCCTTACGATATGGGTATGAGTCCATTGGAACTGGAGCAATGGTTCTGACTTGAACAAGTGATCTCACAAGAGATGAACAACCTGACTTTGTTTCATCGCTGAAAGGAATGTCTATGTACTTTGCATTGAGTGGCTTTGGCTCTATTGGGGGTAAAGGCTTTTCTTGGATATCAGTGAAATCCCATAAACCGGTTGAATCGTTTCTGACAGCCAATCTGAAAGTGGTCTGCCAGTGTCTCTCTATGTAAATGGTCAGGACATTTTCTGTGTGTAAGTCAGATACATGTCTGTATGTGATAGGTACCCTCAGGCGGTCCGGGATCTGTTTCATGACTTCAATAAACTGGTCCAAATCAGGTGTTGGCTTGTCGTCAACAGTTTCCAATAACCAACCAGACTTTTCGTATGAAGCGAATTCAAAGGATCCAGAAGCATCATTGATGAAAACACCTTTCACTGGAATACAATAGCATCTGGCAATCTGGTATGAAATGTTGTTGAAGGATGCACCTGCTACATCCACGTATCTATCTGGAGTAATAGCATGTAAGTCACCAATAGTGATTGTCTGGGTGATAATTTCCCCACCTCTTTGAACAACAAACTTCAAGTCCTTACCAACGCTTTCATCCAAGATCTCATCTACTTTGATGAATGTAGAAATATCCTCATCGTTGATAGAGATCAATGTATCTCCTTCTTTGATAAGTCCGTCAGCTTGTCCCTGAGGCAATACCAACTCTGCTACGAGAAGCCCAATCTTGTTTGGGAACAACTCTCTAGCCCTGGCTTCAGCCTCTGGTGTTAAGCCCAACCTCCTACACTCGTCAAAGGGCTTTAATTGCCATTCAACTTGAATATCTCCTCTGGTAATTGGCTTATACTCTTGGATACATCTGAGAGCTCTTAAAGGTCTGTAAACAGGTAAGAAGAAGTCGGTTGAGGCTTCTGTAGAACCACCTGCTTGTAATGCCACAGCGTGTCCGTCCTCGTTAACAACTGGGGAACCAGAAGATCCACCAGAAGCAGAAGCTGCTGCTTGAATATATTCCGTGTTGAAATCGTTGTAGGTCAAACTTCCATATTCTGGAGCATTTCTATCAAGTCTGGAAATAAAACCAGCCAAAATGGATAACTTCTCTCCGGCATCATTACCAACAACTCTGATCTCAGTACCAACCTTGGCCAAATCTGGCTTTAACTCCAACTGGCTGAGTTGTAAATATTTCACATCTTCTGGGTTGAACTGCAAGAATCCAAAGTCATGGACTGGATCTCTGTAGATCGGCTTCACCACCGCTTCTTCGTGGTTGTCAAACACTACGTAACCACAGAATGGACCTGGTCCGACCACATGTCTGTTGGTCAAAATAAGTCCTCTTGTGGCATCAACCACGAATCCAGTAGCTTCGCTGACCAACGAACTTTCTGTGTCGAAGTTGCTGACATGAGTGAACTGGATTGAAACAACTGCATTCACGACTTTCGTGATGGTCTGTTGCCACTGGTTATTATTAGCAGTTACCGCAAGATCAAAGATCGGCTGCGGCGATGATGAAGCGTCCGATATGTACTCTTCTTCGTCATTGTCGTCGTCTTGTATGTTTGAAGACGATGGCATGAACCTCTTGTTACCACTGGTGCTGGTGCCGTTTTCTAGCGACACGTCCGAGAGCCTTCTCTTCGTGGTCACGGCGGTCATTGTTTTGTAGCGGGACTGGCGGCTTCTCCTGGCGAACAACTACGAATGTGCCAACTGTGAACTCGATTTATCCGATTTCAACGACTCAATGTGAACAGATCAAGCGTCTAACACTCACAATAATTACTACGACTGACTATTAGTCTTTTGGTGTGAAAGTTACAATACACCTAAGCAAAACAGGTAAAAATGTCCAAAAAATTCCCCGAAAATCTCAGTTTCTCTTCCCGTACGTATCCGGTAACCTATATACTCACTGATACTCCGATATCTCGAACAATACTACAACTCCACAGCTATACTTCTACTACCAATCATCATACTAACCGCCTACAAACTCACCCAAACGTAAAGTGTAAAATTGCTGTGAAAAAAGACGCTGTGTGCAGGCGGCGATCAGGGTCGCACTGAAATTTTTTTACTGTTTCGTGATGAATTACCTTGTTAGTTAGTAGGGCTGGATCGGAAACAGTGGGGGACAGATGGGAGGAGCGGTGGAAGTTGGCGGACGGGACAGCTACCACTACGGCATGACAAAATCGGCCACGATCCGTCTTTTTACCACGAAATTCGATCAATTTTCATCCATCCTTATTGCACCTTGCCCATCGTCTATTGCTTACGTAAGCTATCCGGGTAACCCCAAGAATACCAACCCGTAATATAGGCATTTCTTAAATGTGGAGTTACAGCCCATCCTCTCTCTGACCTATCTTCGCCAATACCCTCTCTTTCCAGGTATCATAATACAGGTTCTGGTTTTGGGACTCGTAGAGAACATCCCCATGCATCATGGAACCAAACTTCTCGATCAACGTCCAACCGGGCCCAATTCGAGCTTCTTTTTCTTTTATCGTTTGCATCTCTTGCATGGTTTGCTTCCCGTACATGTACTTCCTCTCGATCTCGATGACCCAAGGTTCATCCTTGATCCAATCCTCTACAATATCACAAAAGAGCTGCATGTTCCACTTCATCAACCCTCCCTTCTGGTACTGAAAGAGCTGGTTGTTGACTTCTTGTCTTGCTCCTATCTTGGCCGTTAGAAGCTTATGGTTGATCCTAATATATGCAGCGTTGATCATACCACAAGCCAAGAGCCATTCACTCTTCTTGATAAACTTGTGCTTATGTACGAGAAATGTCTCGATCATTTTGGGTGTGATATCCGAAGGAATGTAGAAGTTGTTTGCAAATGTGATGAAGTCCACTATGCTAACATGTTTCCTGTCATATTTATAAATTGTAGGTGTCTTAGGGCTCTCTGTTACGCTCTTAGATTCTGGTTTCGGGTTAAATGGCGATTCTTCATCTCTTAAATCGGTATTTTTCAGCGGTGAAGGGCCTGCGAGTGTCTTTCTCTTCTTTGGCGTTCTGATATCGTCTTTAAGGCCGTGTAATCGTTTCAACGGAGACCCATTTACTGGTCTTTGCAGTTTCAGGGGAGACAGAGACGTATTCCTTTGAAGCTTTGTAGGCGAGGAGAATGGAGTGCTATAATCCAGTTCCGGCTCCTTGGTCGGGGATCTTGTCGATTTTTTGGGAGTCGAAGAAGGCGATTGGATTTGGTTTACCAAGTTATCTCTGAAGTCGTCTATTATCTTCACCACAACTTTTGGCTGAAGCGGAATTTTCCTTGTTTCCGGGTCTGGAAGCGAAAGTATCTTCTGGTACTTCTCCACCGCCAAATATGCACAAATATGGTACCTTGCTACGTTGGCTCGGTTGGGAAGCGTAGGTTTCTTTTGTAGACTCAACAGGTATAAAGAGTCAACGAACGAGAGCAATTGTGGAGGGTACGCGCCCACATAACTCGGAATAATGTCCTTAAGAGTATTCTGGTTACTACTCATTCCTAGTCTTTCCTTCTTCTCGATCTGTGCCCTCTATGTATACATAAACCAATAAGGCTTTTAACACTTTTACAACTCATAGATCAATGGATATACCGATCTCTCATAATCGGTAGTCGTGAAACTCACGTGACCGTCTACCTTGTAAGTGAATACTATGCAGGATTTGGTTATATCAGTCAAACACCCTTACCGCAGCATCCTTCTATATAGACTGCATTGCACTGATACCCTATCTCGACGATGAGTACAAGACCTGAAAAATTCCATATGTGAAATTGAACTTCATATGCTTCTTAAGCTCTCAATAAACAGCTGGAGCCCGACTACCTACTACCAACTACCATAGACCTAATCCATAATACCCTAGACCTGTTCCCATACAATATCTCCATACACAGGTATTCAGTCTAACCATTTCGTCTTTTCCCCAAATGGGAAAACATCCACACAGCAACAGAACCCGCTTTTCCGTCGCTGTTCTGTCGCTTTGTGGGTGCTCAGTTTCCGGGTAACCTCCGTGACTTCAATCGAGCCAACCAGAACTTAACAAATTTTGGCTTACCGCAAATGTATTTTGGCAGTAAACGTTAGCCAGATCATTGTAGTTCCTAGACGTACACCAAGTGACTATTTGCATCCACACAAAAGAACTATGTTGTCCAGATCAGTGGGAAGACCAGTCGCATACACCGGAGCCCGTTTTTTCTCGGTCTCTGTGCGCTCAATGCAAGTAAAGGCTGTGGACGTAGCTGAGAGCATCACCACCGGCAAGGAAGTTGTCTCTGGCGCTCCAAAGGAGTTGATCACTTCCCGTGTGGTCAGAATATACAAAGAGTCCAAGCCTGCCACACAGTCGGGCCATCACAACGGAGACCACTGGAAATTGGACTGGGACGTCTTAGGAAAGGGAAACAGATGGGAGAACGACTTAATCGGTTTCCAAGGTACCTCCGACTACATGCAAGGAACCATCATGAAGTTCGACACCAAAGATGCTGCCATAAATTTCGCCAAGGGACAGGGTTGGGACCATTACGTACAAGAGCCAAAGTCCAGACATTTCAGAAAGAAGGACTATTCTGCCAACTTCTACCACTCTGCTGGTCCATTGAAGCATATTAGAACCAAGTAGAGGATTCGACCATGTATTCTGCGGTTTTCCATCCTTTATTCATTGTACTTTAGTTCCGAGAGAGCAGTCGTACTGCTGTTTCTTGCATATCTCCATTATTCTTCATATATTTATAGGTTAATGCCAATATTTCAAAACGAAAGCTAGATGTAGATCAGGAGAGAAGGTAGGAATGGCTGTAAAGAGCAGTTGGAGAGATCATGTTCTCCGAATTGCTTGAGGACAATGGTTTTTGTCATTAAGAGCCAGTGACGTTAAGCCGTTTAAGCTATTTTTTTTGGGAAAGATGGAAGTTTAGGTGAAGCTGCCTCTATAGTATGGATTTCCTTTGAGCCCAGACCTATGAGTTTAGGTACAAGAAGGCTATATCGTTACATGGGTCCATTTCAATGACGTTACACTCTACGTACATATGTTCAGCTGGACTCTCAAAAATTTCAGCTTTAGACTACTTGGTGTCTATCTTAGCTGATAGAATGGTACACTTGAGATAAATGGTATGTGGTGAGTTTTCTGTTGACGGTTTAATGGCGAATCGCTAAAGCTAACTATATACGATAACTATACATGTACCCATTTAGTGTGTGAAGACACAACGAAATGAACTAAGAACTATATAAAGCTTACTATTCATGTACTCCGTATTTAATGAACAAATAATACATACTGCTAAAAGAGACTAAGCATGCTAACTATTCATGTACTCCGTATATAATATGACTCAATGAATAATAGATACAGCTAAAAGAGAACAATCAAAGCAAAGATATACAAAATAATAAAGCTCGTTTACAAATAGCTGCAAAATGCGCTCTGTTAATACTTCCAATGTACCTACGAATAGCAATCCTTGCTGGGTCTTTTTCATTGAAACTACTCCTATCCACTATTTCTCTCCTTATCCATAAACATTACCCTTTCTCATTACACACATTATGCATACGACATCTACATCTCATATCTGATTTATTTATATAACCCTCCACCGCAATCACCAGAACTCAGCATCTACCACTCTTCATACTCACTACTACCACTACTCTCATACATAATACTCTCATACATAATACTCGGCACTTCACTCTTCCATGTTCTACTACAATTACTCTTCTTTTATCCTTCGCCATCTCATTCACCATACTCTTCATGCTCACTACAACGACTCTTCTTTCCATCCCTATATCACTTACCTATCACTTACCTATCACTCAACTATCACTCACCATATCACTTACCATCTTCTCTCCTCCACTACTGCAGCACGGGCCCACTTCTCACCTTGTCCCCTCTCCTGCACATATCCCGCTTTTTCTCAGTTATACCACATGCAGGCCGCCCAAACGCGAGAGTATCTGAACAATTTAACTAAGACGTAATCAACAGTCTTTCCACCAGATAACGCCAGTTATTAGTAGTACGCCGGGGTGATTCTGGCTAACTGAAAGCATAGCACTTGTCGTGGCGGGTAGAAGCACACACGGAGCGCTTTTTTATCGTTGTTTTATCGTGTTTAGGTGCAGAGATCGCAGCATAGCTACTAATCTTTCACCCTAATTTAACTAACATAAGACACTAGAAGTCAGTCTGGCAGGTCGTAGTTATCACCAGCTAGCCTCGCAGAAAATCCACAGTCAGCTCCTGGAGGTCCATACATAGTCGGTATTTATTCTATATAGCATGTCTCGCGGCCGCAGACACGGATACAGAGGATACGGCGGGCGAGATGCCCGCTATCAATCGCTGTCTCGGTACGTTCCCCATGAAGAATCCAGTAGAACCGATAGATATCTGTCGCAGAATGGGTCCAATAGCGTGGACGAAGGCGAATACCGGTCAGGGGGCATGTTGAATCTCAACCGGAGCTCTCATTACCAGGTGAGCGACAATAGGTACGTTCCTAATTCATCTAATAGCATTTCGGAGTCCACCACTTCTCCATCTACCACCAACTACGCCAGACATTCGGGTACAAAAACTGCCAACGCAGGCAACTATGTTTCATCTGGTCACAATCTGCCGCAAGTAGGATCTTCGTATCGACCAGAATCAGAAGACTTGTTCCGTAGCAACAGCAATAATAGCATTAATAGTAACGGCAATGGAAGCGCTTTCAATGGTAAGTCCAACACTAGCAACTCTAACAACACTGCTGGTAATGTCCCTATCAAGGGAACAGATCACAAAACAGGAATAAACTCATTCGATGACTCCTTTACCAAACTTTTGCATCACTGGGACTACACCAGTAAATTCCCGTTTTCACGTGAGGTAGACCCCAGAAAGAACTATAAAGTGCTCTACGATCCAGAGCTCGACCAGGCTTTGTCAAAAGCTGAAAGGAAAAGTACTCCGAAAAAGATCAGATTCAACGGAGACTCGGTGTTGGAGCTGGAGTTGGTAGATCCTAGAAGCGAGAATGTCACATTGTATTTCCAGAAACCCAATAAGAAATCTAAGAAGTTTCCATTCAAGCAGTTGCCACAGCCTAAGTTCACCTTCGACAAGGATTCCTTGGGGCCAGCTCCTCAAACAGAGCTCGTGGTATGGGACTTGCCTTCAACGACAAGCGAGATATACTTGATCAACTACTTTAAGAGTTATGGAGATCCAATTAAAGACATGAAGTTCATTAACGATCCAATGAATGCTGTTCCTCTCGGAATAGCTACATTCAAGTTCCTGGGTACTCCCGAAAGGGCCATGAGATTGGCCAAGAAATTTATCAATACTATGAAGGTGGAGCACACCAAAATAGATGGAGTAGAGTTGAAAATCGCCCTTAACGATAATGACAACGAGTTGTTGAAACAGAAAATAGACCTTGCAAGAGACAAGTTGAGAATATTGCGTAATAAGAGAGAAGAAGAAGAGAAGAAAAGATTGAGAAGACTCCAAGAAGCTGAAGAACAGCATAAGAGAGAGGAGAAGAAAAGAAAAGAGGAAGAACAACGAAAAAATAGAGAGGAAGAGAAGAGGAAAGAGCTACAGAAAAGGAGCTCCTCCAATGGCAATGTGGGCAACGGCAATGCAAACCAAGCATCATCTTCAACTAAAGATAAGGTAGATGGTTTCAAGTACTTGCCAAACACTAGTACTCTCTCCATCAGGCACCACAATAAGGTTGTCCCAGGTATTTTTCTACCAAAGGATCTTTCCAAGTACATCAAAGAACGTCCTTACCTTCTTATTCACGATAAATATGTTTCCACTAAGAAGGTCACTTCCCAAGATATCAAGCGAGCCCTTAACAAGTACGACTGGACCAGGGTTTTGTCTGACAGAACAGGTTTCTACATCGTGTTCAACACCATAAAAGAATGTGAGAGATGTTTCCTAAATGAAGACGGAAGAAAGTTCTTTGAATACAGGTTATACATGGAACTTGCAATTCCAGAAGGTTTCAAATCACCTGAGACCATGCTCGAAAACGAAATACCAGAATCCAAGGACACCAATAATGATGTCATGGAGGAAGCCACGAATATTTTGATCAAAGAGTTCGAGTCATTCTTGGCCAAAGATATCAGAGAGAGAATTATAGCCCCTGCTGTTCTAGATCTTTTGAGTCATGACAAGTACCCGAAATTAGTGGAAGAGCTCAAAGCAAAGGAAGCCATCTCAAAACCGACTCCTTCAATCGTGAGTTCGTCGAACCAGCTCAAACAGGATGCTCTTTCGTTACTTGCTAGTAGAAGAAACCAGGTCCAACAATCCTTGCCATCATTTAAGAAGAAGGCTGAATCCCCTAAGAAGGCAAAGGCACTTAAGAAAAGTCTTATCCCAATGCAGCATGCTCTCAACTATGATCATGATTCAGACGATGAGGACGAAGACTCCAGTAGATCAACTACTCCTGTGAGTCAAGCCCTTAAGAGGGAAAGAAGTTATACCTCTACCAGTATCAGCAATGATGAAGACGCGGACGATGAACACACAGTAAAGAAACAGAAGAAGACAGGATTGCAGAAGTCTTTCTTGTACGAATCATCCTCTGATGAAGAAATGGAAGAGGATGACGAAGAAGAAGAAATAGAAAAGGAAGAGGATAAAGAGACTAAGGGAGTTCCAAAGAAGCAATCCGACGTATTGGAATCGGTCAGCGTAAAGGAAGAAGATGAGGAGAAAGCAGAAGAGAAGGAAGA
This sequence comes from Scheffersomyces insectosa, assembly GCA_030572575.1. Taxonomy (NCBI): domain Eukaryota; kingdom Fungi; phylum Ascomycota; class Pichiomycetes; order Serinales; family Debaryomycetaceae; genus Scheffersomyces; species Scheffersomyces insectosa. Next base: position 57,921 of record JAJMAO010000004.1, read on the forward strand.
AGCTGAGGTTGGTGATATTGAGATTGATTACTCTAAAGTGGGAGCTAAGTACCAGCCAACCGAACGCAGGCCATTTACGGTGTATGAAGAGACTGTTCTTCTTCCGACGGATGAGTTTGACTTGGGCATTTTCCAAGACGTTATCAAAGATGAAGAGGATATGGCTTTGGCTCAAGAAGTTCTCGGGGAAGTTAATCCAGAAGCTTCGAAAATATCCAATATTGATTACTGGGCCTGGAAACAAAGAGACCTCAAGAGTGCTTCTCAAGAGATTGTCGAGGATCTTGAGTTGATTGAAAAATTAGACTCTCGTCTTGAATCTAAAAGTGGAGCCTTTAGAAGTGAGGGCTATCACAAGATTAAAGATATGGACAAAGCAGAATACTTGCCTCACCGTCGTAAAGTCCATAAACCGCTTCAGACTGTGCAGCATGAAGAGGATGATGAAGAGTCTTCAAGACCAAATGAAGCAAGCTCTTCAAATAACGCAATTCAAAGTTCTCGTGTCAACCGTGCTAACAATAGAAGGTTTGCAGCGGATATTACTGCTCAGCTTGGAAGTGAAACGGAAGTGTTGAGTTTGAACACTTTGACCAAACGTAAAAAGCCGGTTTCGTTTGCTAGATCTGCAATTCACAATTGGGGTTTATATGCTTTGGAGCCTATTGCAGCAAAAGAAATGATTATTGAGTATGTTGGAGAGAGTATCAGACAGCAGGTTGCCGAAAATCGTGAAAAGGGCTATTTAAAGACAGGTATTGGATCGTCGTATCTTTTCAGAATAGACGAAAACACAGTTATCGATGCAACTAAGAAGGGTGGAATTGCCAGATTTATCAACCATTGTTGTAGCCCCAGTTGCACAGCCAAAATCATTAAGGTAGAAGGTGAGAAGAGAATTGTCATCTACGCTTTACGGGACATTGATGCCAATGAGGAATTAACATATGACTACAAATTTGAGAGAGAAACGAACGACGAAGAGAGAATCAGATGCTTGTGTGGAGCACCTGGGTGTAAGGGTTACTTGAATTGATGAGATGCAAAACATTAACCTCAGTGTACTATATAATGAACTGTATGTAATATTGTAATCTGACATAATAGACGTATAGACAGATGTAGTAAGGAGTACGGCGAATGATTTTAAATAAATTCCAGTTTAGTAACCCGGGCCCTCTGATGATTACTATTCCTTTCAGGGAAGTTTCCGTCGTTCCCCATGATGGAAATAACATTACGAATATGCAAAGACCATTATCTTGTCGCACATGTTTACCTTTCCTACCCGTGACGACAACGTCTGAAATCAGGGTGTTCCATGCTTCATGATTGAATGTCAAGTGTTAACACCACATAGGGCTAATTGATAGTTGCGCCCAAAATTAGAATTGATATTGCTGCACATCGATAGCGGACCAATATCAAAACAATATCATGCCCGATAGGGAAATTCAGGTATCGAGGAATGTACTTTAGATGGTTTAGGAAAATATATTGCATTGTTGTTCCTTTTTGGGGGTGTCAGTATGTGTGTTGTCGGACTGAGAATATTTACTTTTCCTCACTTAAGATCCAATTCGTATGTGATGTCATTAGAAGATGCTGTTCTTGGAGGAGATATGCGTAAGCTACTGCAGTTATGAATTAAGTTTAAAATTAGCCAAACAATGTGAAAAATGGCAGTGCCAGTCCTTCGATTCTTCCGTGCCCATAAAACAATGTAGTGAGTAGCACAAGCCGCTAGGCGACTGTGTATGGCCCAGAGAGTGGGCTCAGGTTGTCGTCGTCAATCTACCGTTGTAACCACCAACCCATTTTCTGCACAAAGGGTGGGCCATCACCACCGGATTCTCTGCTCCCACCACTAGTCTCGTCTAGCACCCGTTCGCCAGACCTTCTTCTTTCTCCAGACAGCTCCCTTTAGCGTGCCGCACCGTTCCAACAGCCTAGCAAATGCAGATCCAAGCCCTGCCACCGGCCAATAGCATGGCCTCCACCCCCAATCACACTCCTGCTTTAGGGCAATACATAAATATTCAAGATATTCACGTGACTTGCGTCCGCTCAATTGGGGTGTTTTGGTAAATAAACACTAATTAAACTGTCTTGTTTTGCTAATGTTCCGATCGGGAAAATAGTAAACAGCGCAGTGCGTGAAAACGGAAAATATTTTGGTGCCAAAAGCCCATAGTAAGCATTGGGCATGAAGAGAAGACAATGGAGGGTACAGAGTTGGAGATAGTATATATCGAACGACGAATCCGAAGCCAGAGTTGGATGCGAACCACTTGCTTTGAAACGAATTTTGGTTTGCTACCGAGAAGTCATCTTGCAACGAGTCCTGATTTGTAGTGTTCACCGTAGTGTCCGCCTAGTAGTTGTATCGTAATTACTGACGCATTTGGCATAGCCAGTGAGACCCTAGACATCACCATTGGACGACAGAAAGAACAAGAACACACTGGAAATCACCGTTTCAATACAGTAATCGTCATCTTGCAAAGAAACCGCCATTGTACAATTACGTCCATCACTCTGGTATTTCATCTACAATCTTAACCACTCCGTGCTTCCTTTGGTTTCGCAAGCGTCTGAATTTTTCACAGCGGCTAACCAACACTTCTCTTTATCGGTATACCTACTAGATAGAGACCAAGTGATCCAAACCAAGCATAAGAAAGCCCGCAAACCGACTCACGCATACCTAAACACTTTGCCTAAGTTCAAGGTTCGATCTAGGTCCTTTTCGGCAATTTCGACCCAATATCATACATTCACATTCACAACCACACCATGTCTAGTATCCGTACTCAACCATTGCAACCTCTCAACGGCGGTCAGCTCAACACAAGAGCCAACAACATAACCCCCATCAAACCAGTCAGGCGCTCTAAGGAAAACGACGTTCCCCAACAAAACCTACAAAATGATGTCAAGCCAAAGAAGAAGAAGGAAAAGCTTTCTGCTCTTTGCAAGACTCCACCTTCCATCGTCAGAACAAGAAACGGAAGAGATTACCGCCGTGGTAACTTCTTAGGAGAAGGTGGTTTCGCCCGTTGTTTCCAGATGAAGGATTCTAATGGTCAAATCTACGCCGCTAAGACAGTCGCCAAAGCGTCTATTAAGAACGAGAAGACCAAGACCAAGTTGTTATCCGAGATCAAGATCCACAAATCTTTAAAGCATCCTAACATTGTCAACTTTGTTGACTGCTTTGAAGATGACGTCAATGTATACATTCTTCTTGAGATTTGTCCCAACCAATCCTTAATGGAATTGTTGAAGACAAGAAAGCGAGTATCGGAACCAGAAGTACGGTACTTCATGGTCCAGATAGTTGGCGCCATCAAGTACTTGCATTCTAGAAGAGTCATTCACAGAGATTTGAAGCTTGGTAACATTTTCTTTGATCCAGAGATGAACTTGAAGATCGGTGATTTCGGTTTGGCATCTGTGTTACCTTCCAACGGGTCCAGAAAGTACACTATCTGCGGTACACCTAACTACATCGCTCCAGAAGTCTTGGGAGGTAAAAACACTGGTCACAGTTTCGAAGTCGATATCTGGGCCATCGGTATTATGATGTACGCCCTCTTGGTAGGAAAACCTCCATTCCAGGCTAAGGACGTTCAAGTTATCTACGAAAGAATCAAGAAGACAGAATACGGTTTCCCAGAGGACAAGCCAATCTCTGAATCAGCTAAAGTTCTTATCAAGGATTTGTTGAGCTTGAACCCTCTTCACAGACCTACAATTAACGAAATATTAAACTACGACTGGTTCAAGGGTCCATTCCCAGAGAAGACCCATGAGTTGAGTTTGAATGGTACACCAGCAGGATTGCATCAAATCGGCAAAGCCCAATCGGCCTTAAACTTCACTAACACCAAAGCCAATGCTGGTATTTATACTCCTAAGAGCAAGAACCCAGTTGAGATCTTGAGATCAGACTTACACTCTGAACAACCTAAAGCTTTGTTACCACAATCATTGTCGCCTAACGACACAAAGAACAAGTATCAAGAAGTGGAACCAACACTGTTGGGAAGACCAAGAAAGGTCAACTTCAACAGTAACTATTCCACTACTCTCAAGCGTCTCAACCAAATTTGTTTTGAGACCTACCAGAATATGAGAAGATTGGAATACTCCAAACATGAAAGCATAGATACAATGGAATTGCCTCGTTGTGAAAACCCAACCTTGATTTCCAAATGGGTCGACTACTCCAACAGATACGGTTTCTCTTATCAGATGAACAATGATGATATCGGAGTTTTATTCAATGATGGTAACACCTTGTTGAAGTTACACAACTCGGACAGGTTCTTGGAGTTGATCTTCCACGAGAATGAGGGCTGGTCTTGTATTGAGAACTCTGCCAGTCACCCACCAACACAGACTAGAAGACAATTAGAGATTGTAGATTTCTTTGCCAAGTATATGAACTCTAACTTGTCAAAGGTCAGTGAGAACGAAGAAAGAAAGGAAACTGTTTTCCTCAGACGTTACACCAGAACTCCAGAGTACATAATGTTTGAAATGACCAATGGTAACTTCCAGTTCAACTTCAAGGATCACCATAAGGTGTGTGTATCTAAAAATGGTTTAGCCATCACTCACATCTCACCTAACAGATTGACTCAAACACATCCATTGATCTTGATCTTGAAACAGGGTAACTTCCCAACCGAGGAGGTACCTGATTGTTTGGAGAAGATTGCTGTCATAAAGGATGCTATCAAAAAGAAGGCATTCAAAGAGACATAAGTGGAAATGTCAACTAGACATCCTTTTGTACTATACCTTCTTTAAACGATATAAACTCTTTTACTCGCTTGAGTCAGAGTTACTTCACTGCTCATCACGTCTATTGTCATACCCTACTTTTTCTAGCATATTCTAAACGTTCTTGTTGTTTGATTTCCCGCTTGTTTTCCTCCTTTATTGCATTGTTCAACGCTATATTGCATCTGTTTCCGTTTTCACTTCAACCACTCTTCGTATTAATTTTATGATTGCTTTGCTCCAACTGCTCTGCTTCTGCTGAGCACAAATATTTAATTATATATATCTTAATAGAAAGTCTATTGGAACGTATTTGAAGTAGTGTAGTTCGACGATATTTGGCCCCATGTTATTGCAAGTGGTTGAAATAAACCAAGCAAGCTGCTGTTCCAATAAAGACTAGACAAACATCCTTGCAAAGGATTTCAGTACAGAAAGCGTATTCGTAATGATGTTTAATACAATATAAAGTATGCAGAAATGAAAGGTTCTAATATACAAGAGAGACTTTTGAGGCTCCACTGTGACACGGTTATAATACCGCATGTGAATAGGAATGAAATATTAATGTGAGTGCAAAGCGACGGTATGCTCCTGGGAATTCATGACATTGTAAGCGCAACTCCATTTCATGGATGTCAAGAATAACGAAACTACCAGAATATGTCCTGGATCTGCTGAATTAGTGACCTCCCAACTATTAAGGATTTACAAGTATCCTTTAAAGAATTTTTCTCCAAGACGAGGTGTAGTTGGCCGAAATTCCAGGCATTCAAACTAATGTAATTCTGCTTAGTATTCATCGTCGTTGGTGTTCAACAACGACTTAAGAGCCCATTCTTCCTTGAACCTGTTCTTGATCACATCCAACTCGCTGATCAATCCAGAACAAGCATTCTTCAAGGCTTCTCTTGGAGAGTAATCATCCTCGGTCTGAATTCTCAACACGAAGTTGGCGAATAATGGATGTTCAATTTTGTAAGCGGCGAATATCACTCTCTTGTCCTTCAACAACTGTGCTCTCAACATGTTGGCCAAGGTGTGGTCCTCTCTTTCGATCCTTATGATGGCGGCGTTGGGCACCTTGGTGTCCGGGGTTATTTTTATCCTGATGTATTGTTAGTAATCCACAACTGTTGATGAATGTACACCGAGTAATAGCATATGTGATACGTCAATACAGTAACTCAAATGTACTGAGATATACCACACTATTACATCGCACAACCTCGCAAATGCTTACTTGTCAACTCCATCGGGGAGAATAAACAACTCAAATCTGTCTGGGGCGTTCATATTCCTTTTATTATATAATGCTTATCACAGATACTAGTCTAATCACTATTCTGTTCTGGTAACTACTGAAGAGTTCAACTTCAATCTTTTGACGTTAAACTTTGGAGAGTTTTTCAGTGGTGAGCATGGCACGTGATGGTGCACGTGCAAGTCTGATATGTGGATAGTTGGATCATGTGATGTTACGGGACGGCTCTAACTGAGGAACAGTGTTGGTAGCAATGTAGTGTGTGTTTAATTGACGAATGATACGGAGAAATAGGAGAGTCGGGTCGTGATGGACAGTATTCGGTAGTTGAAATTGTGTATAGAATTAGGAGCCAGCGTAGCTCCAGAATTATGTGTCATTCCCTATTTTTGTCACTATTAGTAACCAATAGGTATCCTATTTGGCTCTCCTATCCCCCGATCTTGTCGTTTCCTACCTTCCTCCTCCTTACACCGATTCAAACCGACTCTCACGATGACCTTCCTACCCTGATCCATCACCACCAAAACAGGACACGTGACTTAAACACAAGCATACAAAACCAGAACAGCAGCGAAGAACTGGACTTTCTCCAGTGTCCACTCACAGCACTCAATAAATGGTTCTCATCGGTCAAACTTTCACCGTTCCAGCTCTCACCACACAAGCCCACTCCTCTCAGCATACACACAATCCATACATCACACTCACGGAACTCTCACTTTCTCACTTTCTCACTCTCTCGCTCATTCCACCATTTATGCACACACTCTTAAACACTGACGCACTCTAACGACTCTCACTCACTAACAAATCCGCTCTCACACTAACAAACTCCCACTCTCACTCACCAACACACACTCTCACACTGTCACTTCCTCTCGGCTGTTCTCTTCGCTGTGCTAACACTCTTCTCAACTCTCCATACACGCACTACAACCGGGTAACCCCTCTACCCCCGACTCCCGCGCTCACAACCGCCAAACTCTCACCTGCCCGTTACCCGGCCCTTGCCTACCTCTGATTTTTTATGGAATCCATTTCTCCAATGTTGTCAAGCCATATGGTCTGTTCACCAGCTTGCTTTATCGTGCCAACGGAACACTTTTTGGAGTATCCGCATCGTGAAGCATTCGTCCGAGCACTGAATAGTTGTGTGGATTTCCCAGCGAGTTCCCAGCCCGTTTTGTGTGTGATTGAGTGTACCATCAGTGTGGTGTTCCAGCGTCTATCGTTAGCGTTTAGGATTTTTCCACAGAGTAAGCAGTAGCACCGATAAATCCAGTATGACAAGCCAACAGGACCCCTGGAATAGCCAGCAGCGTCCGTTGAGCCAGCAGTTCAAGTATGTATCGTTTGGAGAAGAAATCTCCAGCGGAAGGTGATTTTCGTCGCCGATGTGATGGCGTCACCGGCCACTGAAGCCTATCTATGACATAGTACTAACCGAGATTCAGCCGTCAACATCCCCCGGTTTTACCACCACCAGCCACTTTAGAAACAGGTATGTATATGAATATGTTGGATGTAGTAGCGTAGGATGATAGAGGAAGTGGGAATGCCGCCGAAGAGAACAAGTGTGCCTACGGGTTACTAGCGATTTTTGATATTCCGTATTCGATGAAATGACAGTCCGAGTGTTGAACTTTGTTCAGTGGGCTTTTTTGATGCTAGTGAAAGATGGATAGCTTATTCAAGAATACAGAAATTTGAGATGCTGTTATTGGTGTTTTGAAGCACTCTCTACTAAGACATATGTCGGCACAAAGGCAATACTCCTATATTGCTTAGCAACCTTCACCATCTATATTCTATCACCGAAGTTACTACATTCCAAATCTATCCTCAAACAGATCATTTTGAGAATAATTACTAACAATTCCAGGCGGACAACCGTTCTATCCCCTTCCATCGTTGCCCTCCCTCGGCAACGGCGCCGGCCATCCCCAGCCAGGCCATGGATTCAACATCCCAGCAATCAATCCTAGCAGCGATTCAGTTCAACTCAACCAAGTACGTATGAATTTCAAGGAGAATGGGCTTCAATTCGAGAGTAGTAATACAAAGCACTACGAAATCACCAGTGGGTGCTTATAGCTGACACTACTACATTACATACCAGCCGTGCAAAGAGCAAACAAAAGGTGGAATCAAAGTCGTCTACTACTCATATACATTGTACTCGAGATAGCGAACTCATTTAATAGCGTATCATAGCTTAGCATACTAACATTCTTTAGGAACATGAAATCAGACGTCCGTCCAACGTCGCCATACCCGCCCCAGGTCCCCAACTTCCACCACCAGCGACAATAGCGCCCCCTACGTCAGAGCAGCAAGCAGCAGCTGTAGCTGCTGCTGCTCAGGCCCAAGCGGCTCAACAACCTCCTTCGATTGGTGGAATCCCCAACAGACTGACCACTACCAATTTGTACAGACCGTTGAACGTAAAGGACGCGTTGCTGTACTTGGACCAGGTCAAGATCCAATTCTACAACCAGGCGGATGTGTACAACAACTTTCTTGATATCATGAAGGATTTTAAGTCCCAGAGGTATGTATCGACTTTTATATTAACATTTACTATGCAACTTTAGTGGGTGAGAACGGCACAAATTAAGGCTCTACTGAGCACTGTGAACACCACGACAACGGCGATGAAAATCCCCCCAAGCCACGGAAAAATCCCATAATAACTTGTCCACACCCATCTCCAGCCTATCTATAGACCGTTTCACCGAGAAAAACGGCCCTTTTTGGTCCACAACTGCCTTTTCCCTCCTCCTATGCCTCTTCTTCTCCATTCTCCCCATCTCATAGTTAACGCTTAAAGGCTCTTCGAATCGTCGGGATTTTCGCCTGTTTCGCAATTGCCAGATTAGGTAAGTGTGTGCGGCGCGAAAAGCCGATGGAGGATTGCCGTGTGCAGGCATCGAGAATGGATGCGAAAAGTGGAGCAAACGAGGCGTTGGATTCTGATGGAAATTGAGCGGCTGAGTGAGGAAGGGTGAGGTAAGGGATGACTGTGGATATAGTTTTGAAGAGAGGATCCGCTATTTTACCGTCTAAATGCTCCTTTCACCCACTTGCAGTGATCTTCTTCAGTTCCCATGTACTAACAATAATCTAGCATCGATACACCAGGAGTCATTGACCGAGTATCAACCCTCTTCCGCGGTCACCGTAATTTAATCCAGGGCTTCAATACCTTCCTCCCACCAGGATACAGAATCGAGTGCTCCTTGGACCCCTCTGATCCTAACCCAATCCGTGTCACAACCCCAACTGGAACAACCACACGTCCAAATATCAACAATGGCACCTATGGCCAGAGATGGGGTAACGAGGAACAACAGGGTCAACAACAAGGACAATTCCAAGATCAACAGTTAGCTCAACAACAACAGCAACTCGCCCAGCAAGAACCTCAGAACCAAAACGGTGGCCAAATTGAATTCAATCACGCCATTTCCTACGTAAACAAAATCAAAACTCGCTTTGCAAACCAGCCAGATATCTACAAGCAATTTTTGGAAATATTACAGACTTACCAGAGAGAACAAAAGCCTATAGGGGAAGTTTATGAACAGGTGACGGTACTCTTTGCTAACTCTCCGGATTTGTTGGACGATTTCAAGCAGTTCTTGCCAGATACGAGTAACCAAGCTTATCAACAACAACAACAGCAGCAGCAGCAACAGGAAGCGGGCTTCTATGCAAACAACAATGCTCCCTCGCAGTTGCCTCCGGTTGGTAATTTCCAACCTCCAGTTGGACTCTCCCCTGGTTCTGCTCAACAATTTGCCCAGCAACAGCAACAGCAACAGCAGCATCAGCATCAGCAGCAGCAACAACAACAGCAACAACAACAGCAACAACAGCAGCAGCAGCAGCAACAACAACAACAGCAGAACTACCAAGTAGTGCCTACTGGTAGTCCTGAGCCACTTCATGTAGCTCCTCCTGCTGTAGCTAATAACAGTGCTCCAGTGAACGAACAAATTCCTAAGAAGAAAAAGTCGGTTTCTGAAGGATACGCTTATGATAACTATGAGGACGCTCAAGTCTCGTCTGTTCGTTCCGGTTCTCAGTCTAAGGGACCTTCAAAGGCTGTAGTTGGTACTAAAAATGGTTCAGTGGCTGCCCCATCGAATCCTACTCTCGTACCTGGTGTTCCAGAACCTGTTCCACCTTCGGCTAACATCAAATTATCTTCTCTTTCCGAAGAAATTTCGTTCTTTGATAAAGTTAAGAAGGCTGTTGGCAACAAACAAAGTTATAATGATTTCCTTAAAATCTTGAACCTTTACTCCCAAGACATCATCGATAAAAGAACCCTCGTAGAGCGTGTTGATGGTTTCATTGGCGACTCACACCCAGACTTATTTAACTGGTTTAAGATGTTTGTTGGCTATGAAGAGAAACCACAGCACATAGAGAATATCACTTTCAAGAAGCATCAGTTGGAATTGTCTCTTTGTAAGGCTTACGGCCCATCTTATCGTCAACTTCCAAAGGCAGAAACATACATGCCTTGCTCCGGAAGAGATGAAATGTGCTGGGAAGTGTTAAATGATGAATGGGTTGGCCATCCTACTTGGGCATCCGAAGATTCTGGTTTCATTGCACATCGTAAAAATCAGTACGAGGAGATACTATTCAAAATTGAGGAGGAGAGGCTAGAATTCGACTACTACATGGAGTCAAACTTGAGAACTATACAGACTCTTGAAACTATCGCTAACAGAATCGCTAACATGAGTCCTGAACAAAAGGCTAACTTCAAGTTACCACCAGGCTTGGGTCACTCTTCTACCACTATTTACAAAAAGGTTATACGTAAGATATATGACAAAGACAGAGGTTTTGAAGTCATAGATGCCTTACATGAGAACCCTGCAATTGCTGTACCTATTGTTCTCAAGAGACTCAAGCAAAAGGACGAAGAATGGAAACGAGCCCAGAGAGAGTGGAACAAAGTTTGGAGAGAAATGGAGCAGAAAGTGTTCTATAAATCTTTAGACCATTTGGGGTTAACTTTCAAACAGGCTGACAAAAAGCTCTTGACTGCCAAGCAATTGGTGAGCGAAATCAGTACTGTAAAGGTTGAGCAGCAGAACAAGAGACTTCATCCTTTAACTCCAAAGCCACAAGAACAATTAAATTACACATTTAAGGATTCTGATATCCTTATAGATATCTTGAAATTGTCCGACGTCTTTATCAACAGATCATCTAACTACTCTTCTAACGACAGAGAGAAACTCACACAATTTTTCCAGTTCTTTGTATCCCTTTTCTTTGGTATACCGACTGAAGACATAGAAAAGGCTATTGCCTCTAGAGGAAAGTCTCACAAGGACCAACAGGTTGTCGAGAACATTGCCGCTGTAGAGGACAGTAATGGAAATGCTTCATCTGATTCAGCGGCTTCGGACGCTTCCGACTCTGCGCCAAACCCAAAGAAGAGAGGTCGTGAGAGTGACTTATTACGTGATGTTTTGAAGAAGCAATCAAAGTCAAAGAAGGAGGAACGTTCAGACTCCCCTACTCCCCAGGTTCATGACTTTGACGATCAAGAATTGATCGAAGAAGTCGAGAAATCAAGTGAGTTGTGGATCAGAACAGCAAACACCAAGTTTTCCTTGAAAGACGAGGACGGTAGTGACTCTGACGCACGTGATAAATTCAACTTATTCTGCAACACTACTATCTATGTTTTCTTCCGTCATTTGAGAACACTCTATGAGCGCTTAGAAGACATCAAGGCCATGAATGAAGTTGTTGGAAAGGAAATCAGATCCAGAAAGCATCCTCGCTTCGCAAAGGATTTGAACTTACTCTCGCATCAAATGGAGGATATGGGCATCGAAATGGTAGGAACCAAAGACTGCTACTTACAAGTATTGGATCTCTCCGAGAAGCTCATTGAGGGCGAGATCGAACACCAGTGGTTTGAAGAGTCATTGCGTCAAGGCTACAGAAACAAGGCGTACAAGATTTATACAGTTGACAAGGTAGTTCAATCAATGGTGAAGCATATGCATACCATGGTATCAGACTCAAAGACGTCTGAAATGATGGTTTTATTCGAATCCGATAGATCCAGACCTACTTCTACTGCTAAGGACCAGATTCTTTATCGTATGCAAGTAAGATCTTTGATGTCCACCGATGAAAATATGTTCAAAATTGCTTATAAGGAGAGCGACAGCACTGTTAATATCCAATTTGTTTCTCTAGATGATTTAACTATCAATGACCACGAGAATGCTGAAGAGGAGTATAATTATTATGTAACTAGTTACATTATGTCTCACCCAACTGAAGGTGTGCCTGCCTCTAAGATTAACATGCCATTCTCCAGATCATTCATTGAGAGTGTTGATGAGGACCAGGTAGAGGGCCGTGCTTCTTCAGGTTTGAAGGTTTCCGTTTGTGAGAACTCATACAGATTGTTCTTTGAGGCCAACTCCCATGACGAATTTACATCGAACATCGTTTATTCCAAGCAAACAGACGATGGAAAGAAGAGAGCTGACAAGGTAGATTCCTTGAAGAAGCTTGTTGACGAGAGCAATTGGGGCTGGAAACTGAAGTTGACTAAGGGTCAAGATGCAGAGCTCTTAGAGAAGAAAGCCAAGGCTCTTTTGGATGAGGGAACAGCTGCTTATCTCAAATTCAGCGCAGACAAGGAGCCAGTTAAGGAGGCAGTAGTAGAGGCATCTGTTCAAATTGCTGAGGAAAAGACAGAGTCGGCTCAAAAACCAGCTACGCACGATGCAGATGCTACTGTTGTCCAAGAAAACAACGACACCACCATTCAGCAGGACGCTAACGATACCACGACTGACGAAACAATGAACCAGGATGAGGGATCCATCATTGCCGACGGTCAGGTCGATAACTCTATAGCTACCGAAGTTCCTGAAAGAAAGGAGGATTAAAACACTAGAGCTAATTTCCGTATTCGATGAAATGACAGTCCGAGTGTTGAACTTTGTTCAGTGGGCTTTTTTGATGCTAGTGAAAGATGGATAGCTTATTCAAGAATACAGAAATTTGAGATGCTGTTATTGGTGTTTTGAAGCACTCTCTACTAAGACATATGTCGGCACAAAGGCAATACTCCTATATTGCTTAGCAACCTTCACCATCTATATTCTATCACCGAAGTTACTACATTCCAAATCTATCCTCAAACAGATCATTTTGAGAATAATTACTAACAATTCCAGGCGGACAACCGTTCTATCCCCTTCCATCGTTGCCCTCCCTCGGCAACGGCGCCGGCCATCCCCAGCCAGGCCATGGATTCAACATCCCAGCAATCAATCCTAGCAGCGATTCAGTTCAACTCAACCAAGTACGTATGAATTTCAAGGAGAATGGGCTTCAATTCGAGAGTAGTAATACAAAGCACTACGAAATCACCAGTGGGTGCTTATAGCTGACACTACTACATTACATACCAGCCGTGCAAAGAGCAAACAAAAGGTGGAATCAAAGTCGTCTACTACTCATATACATTGTACTCGAGATAGCGAACTCATTTAATAGCGTATCATAGCTTAGCATACTAACATTCTTTAGGAACATGAAATCAGACGTCCGTCCAACGTCGCCATACCCGCCCCAGGTCCCCAACTTCCACCACCAGCGACAATAGCGCCCCCTACGTCAGAGCAGCAAGCAGCAGCTGTAGCTGCTGCTGCTCAGGCCCAAGCGGCTCAACAACCTCCTTCGATTGGTGGAATCCCCAACAGACTGACCACTACCAATTTGTACAGACCGTTGAACGTAAAGGACGCGTTGCTGTACTTGGACCAGGTCAAGATCCAATTCTACAACCAGGCGGATGTGTACAACAACTTTCTTGATATCATGAAGGATTTTAAGTCCCAGAGGTATGTATCGACTTTTATATTAACATTTACTATGCAACTTTAGTGGGTGAGAACGGCACAAATTAAGGCTCTACTGAGCACTGTGAACACCACGACAACGGCGATGAAAATCCCCCCAAGCCACGGAAAAATCCCATAATAACTTGTCCACACCCATCTCCAGCCTATCTATAGACCGTTTCACCGAGAAAAACGGCCCTTTTTGGTCCACAACTGCCTTTTCCCTCCTCCTATGCCTCTTCTTCTCCATTCTCCCCATCTCATAGTTAACGCTTAAAGGCTCTTCGAATCGTCGGGATTTTCGCCTGTTTCGCAATTGCCAGATTAGGTAAGTGTGTGCGGCGCGAAAAGCCGATGGAGGATTGCCGTGTGCAGGCATCGAGAATGGATGCGAAAAGTGGAGCAAACGAGGCGTTGGATTCTGATGGAAATTGAGCGGCTGAGTGAGGAAGGGTGAGGTAAGGGATGACTGTGGATATAGTTTTGAAGAGAGGATCCGCTATTTTACCGTCTAAATGCTCCTTTCACCCACTTGCAGTGATCTTCTTCAGTTCCCATGTACTAACAATAATCTAGCATCGATACACCAGGAGTCATTGACCGAGTATCAACCCTCTTCCGCGGTCACCGTAATTTAATCCAGGGCTTCAATACCTTCCTCCCACCAGGATACAGAATCGAGTGCTCCTTGGACCCCTCTGATCCTAACCCAATCCGTGTCACAACCCCAACTGGAACAACCACACGTCCAAATATCAACAATGGCACCTATGGCCAGAGATGGGGTAACGAGGAACAACAGGGTCAACAACAAGGACAATTCCAAGATCAACAGTTAGCTCAACAACAACAGCAACTCGCCCAGCAAGAACCTCAGAACCAAAACGGTGGCCAAATTGAATTCAATCACGCCATTTCCTACGTAAACAAAATCAAAACTCGCTTTGCAAACCAGCCAGATATCTACAAGCAATTTTTGGAAATATTACAGACTTACCAGAGAGAACAAAAGCCTATAGGGGAAGTTTATGAACAGGTGACGGTACTCTTTGCTAACTCTCCGGATTTGTTGGACGATTTCAAGCAGTTCTTGCCAGATACGAGTAACCAAGCTTATCAACAACAACAACAGCAGCAGCAGCAACAGGAAGCGGGCTTCTATGCAAACAACAATGCTCCCTCGCAGTTGCCTCCGGTTGGTAATTTCCAACCTCCAGTTGGACTCTCCCCTGGTTCTGCTCAACAATTTGCCCAGCAACAGCAACAGCAACAGCAGCATCAGCATCAGCAGCAGCAACAACAACAGCAACAACAACAGCAACAACAGCAGCAGCAGCAGCAACAACAACAACAGCAGAACTACCAAGTAGTGCCTACTGGTAGTCCTGAGCCACTTCATGTAGCTCCTCCTGCTGTAGCTAATAACAGTGCTCCAGTGAACGAACAAATTCCTAAGAAGAAAAAGTCGGTTTCTGAAGGATACGCTTATGATAACTATGAGGACGCTCAAGTCTCGTCTGTTCGTTCCGGTTCTCAGTCTAAGGGACCTTCAAAGGCTGTAGTTGGTACTAAAAATGGTTCAGTGGCTGCCCCATCGAATCCTACTCTCGTACCTGGTGTTCCAGAACCTGTTCCACCTTCGGCTAACATCAAATTATCTTCTCTTTCCGAAGAAATTTCGTTCTTTGATAAAGTTAAGAAGGCTGTTGGCAACAAACAAAGTTATAATGATTTCCTTAAAATCTTGAACCTTTACTCCCAAGACATCATCGATAAAAGAACCCTCGTAGAGCGTGTTGATGGTTTCATTGGCGACTCACACCCAGACTTATTTAACTGGTTTAAGATGTTTGTTGGCTATGAAGAGAAACCACAGCACATAGAGAATATCACTTTCAAGAAGCATCAGTTGGAATTGTCTCTTTGTAAGGCTTACGGCCCATCTTATCGTCAACTTCCAAAGGCAGAAACATACATGCCTTGCTCCGGAAGAGATGAAATGTGCTGGGAAGTGTTAAATGATGAATGGGTTGGCCATCCTACTTGGGCATCCGAAGATTCTGGTTTCATTGCACATCGTAAAAATCAGTACGAGGAGATACTATTCAAAATTGAGGAGGAGAGGCTAGAATTCGACTACTACATGGAGTCAAACTTGAGAACTATACAGACTCTTGAAACTATCGCTAACAGAATCGCTAACATGAGTCCTGAACAAAAGGCTAACTTCAAGTTACCACCAGGCTTGGGTCACTCTTCTACCACTATTTACAAAAAGGTTATACGTAAGATATATGACAAAGACAGAGGTTTTGAAGTCATAGATGCCTTACATGAGAACCCTGCAATTGCTGTACCTATTGTTCTCAAGAGACTCAAGCAAAAGGACGAAGAATGGAAACGAGCCCAGAGAGAGTGGAACAAAGTTTGGAGAGAAATGGAGCAGAAAGTGTTCTATAAATCTTTAGACCATTTGGGGTTAACTTTCAAACAGGCTGACAAAAAGCTCTTGACTGCCAAGCAATTGGTGAGCGAAATCAGTACTGTAAAGGTTGAGCAGCAGAACAAGAGACTTCATCCTTTAACTCCAAAGCCACAAGAACAATTAAATTACACATTTAAGGATTCTGATATCCTTATAGATATCTTGAAATTGTCCGACGTCTTTATCAACAGATCATCTAACTACTCTTCTAACGACAGAGAGAAACTCACACAATTTTTCCAGTTCTTTGTATCCCTTTTCTTTGGTATACCGACTGAAGACATAGAAAAGGCTATTGCCTCTAGAGGAAAGTCTCACAAGGACCAACAGGTTGTCGAGAACATTGCCGCTGTAGAGGACAGTAATGGAAATGCTTCATCTGATTCAGCGGCTTCGGACGCTTCCGACTCTGCGCCAAACCCAAAGAAGAGAGGTCGTGAGAGTGACTTATTACGTGATGTTTTGAAGAAGCAATCAAAGTCAAAGAAGGAGGAACGTTCAGACTCCCCTACTCCCCAGGTTCATGACTTTGACGATCAAGAATTGATCGAAGAAGTCGAGAAATCAAGTGAGTTGTGGATCAGAACAGCAAACACCAAGTTTTCCTTGAAAGACGAGGACGGTAGTGACTCTGACGCACGTGATAAATTCAACTTATTCTGCAACACTACTATCTATGTTTTCTTCCGTCATTTGAGAACACTCTATGAGCGCTTAGAAGACATCAAGGCCATGAATGAAGTTGTTGGAAAGGAAATCAGATCCAGAAAGCATCCTCGCTTCGCAAAGGATTTGAACTTACTCTCGCATCAAATGGAGGATATGGGCATCGAAATGGTAGGAACCAAAGACTGCTACTTACAAGTATTGGATCTCTCCGAGAAGCTCATTGAGGGCGAGATCGAACACCAGTGGTTTGAAGAGTCATTGCGTCAAGGCTACAGAAACAAGGCGTACAAGATTTATACAGTTGACAAGGTAGTTCAATCAATGGTGAAGCATATGCATACCATGGTATCAGACTCAAAGACGTCTGAAATGATGGTTTTATTCGAATCCGATAGATCCAGACCTACTTCTACTGCTAAGGACCAGATTCTTTATCGTATGCAAGTAAGATCTTTGATGTCCACCGATGAAAATATGTTCAAAATTGCTTATAAGGAGAGCGACAGCACTGTTAATATCCAATTTGTTTCTCTAGATGATTTAACTATCAATGACCACGAGAATGCTGAAGAGGAGTATAATTATTATGTAACTAGTTACATTATGTCTCACCCAACTGAAGGTGTGCCTGCCTCTAAGATTAACATGCCATTCTCCAGATCATTCATTGAGAGTGTTGATGAGGACCAGGTAGAGGGCCGTGCTTCTTCAGGTTTGAAGGTTTCCGTTTGTGAGAACTCATACAGATTGTTCTTTGAGGCCAACTCCCATGACGAATTTACATCGAACATCGTTTATTCCAAGCAAACAGACGATGGAAAGAAGAGAGCTGACAAGGTAGATTCCTTGAAGAAGCTTGTTGACGAGAGCAATTGGGGCTGGAAACTGAAGTTGACTAAGGGTCAAGATGCAGAGCTCTTAGAGAAGAAAGCCAAGGCTCTTTTGGATGAGGGAACAGCTGCTTATCTCAAATTCAGCGCAGACAAGGAGCCAGTTAAGGAGGCAGTAGTAGAGGCATCTGTTCAAATTGCTGAGGAAAAGACAGAGTCGGCTCAAAAACCAGCTACGCACGATGCAGATGCTACTGTTGTCCAAGAAAACAACGACACCACCATTCAGCAGGACGCTAACGATACCACGACTGACGAAACAATGAACCAGGATGAGGGATCCATCATTGCCGACGGTCAGGTCGATAACTCTATAGCTACCGAAGTTCCTGAAAGAAAGGAGGATTAAAACACTAGAGCTAATTTCTTGTGTACTTTTAGTTACGTTATTCTTGTATATCTATGTAGGTTTGTTCAGTTCTAGTTAGGAAATTAGCTATATTTTTTTACAAATAGTATTATTATGTTTACAAGAATAGTAGATTTATGTATTGACGAATTCTAGAATTGCTAATCTTCACAGGAACCTTCCTTCCGCAGCGGCTCTTGCAAGCCGTTGAGTTGCTAAACTGTGCGCCAACCTCTCTCTTTGGTCTAATCTCTTAGCTACGTATGCTTTCTCGCCCTTGACAATAAGAAGTCTTAGGATTATATCCTCGATAGTAGTCTGTGCTAATATTTCTGATCTAGCCTCCTTTGCTTCCTTCATAGCACGTTCTCTGGACTTTGCTGTGGCATTGGCCATGATTGTCTTGTTACGGATCAAACTACCAGCTCTTGATAAGCCTCCACGCTTAGGGGCTGTTGGGCCACCACTCATGTCTTCAGTGTCAAAGTTGTTTCTATTTCTCAATGCAGTTACAAAAGCAGGAGAAAGTCTATCGACCTCCAGGAATAAATAGTCAGTCTCACTATCATAATAAACTGGAAGGACAAGCAACGCCTGGTAGTGCTCGTTTTTCAAGTCTGCAATTGGAGGACCATTGCCATTGTTATGAAAATGTTCTATACAAAGCCAATTCAACCATGCGAACACTGTTTCGAGTTCGTTATTGGTCAACAGCTTCGTCATACCAATGGAACTGGTTATGTTGGCGACTGCAGAAGAAACAGCGGACTGCCACCCGGATCCATTTGCTGACGAAGTTGCACCAGCCTGTGATAAACTAAAGGTCTTTGCACTTGCAAGCTTCGGAAGTAAAAGCTCGTCAGCGCTAGCCACGACAACGACCCATGTTGCTAACATCACCTTGATTAACAATTCTTCAGTCAAATAAACGGCCAACACCTCTAGGTTCATATTCAAGTAAGTTAAAAGGGGAGCCATTGCACCATGTACTTGATCCTCTGTGGGCTTTAGGTTACCATTATTGCCACAGATTGACTTCAAATTTGACCTAGAGAAACAGTAATGGATGAAGCGAGAGAACTTCTCGACAATTAACTTAATACATCTCTCCTGGCATCTTTTCAACGAACGGAATGCTCTTCCCATCACAAAAATCGCATCTATACGTTCACTTTCGACAGCTATTTCAATCAATACCCGTCCCTGCGAATCCAAGTCTAAATAGATCTCTTGAGGAATCCCATCATGTTTGAATCTTCTTGGATCTAGTTGCATAAGGGCCCTGCCGCAAATAGAATGAGTTCCAAAACGCTCGTCCCACACTGTAGCTGATATAGTCAACGCAGTATTGGGAGGCAATGTTATCTCAAACTCTTCGTCCCATTCGGGATTTGATGTGTGGTTTATAGTTCTAGTCTTTCCGATGGTTTTTCTCGCTTCTGTATCTATCAAAGTGACATACGGACGCAAATATGAATGTACACCAGGAACACTGGATGCTGTAGTCTTCAAGTTCTCGGCTTTGATCAAGCGAAGCGTGACGACGTGACTAATGTATTTACTCTGAGAATGTGGTTCGTATGAATTTACAGACTTAGAAATTTGCTCGGGATCAATAACATCTTCCAATTTAGCGAGTTGATCCATCATTGCAGAGAGATTGTTCAATGCAATACAAGTCTCTGGCTTGAAATTGTAAGGCTCTTCAAGGTCTAATTTGTTGGTGCTATTTTGAATATTAGAAACGACATTCTTTACTTCGTCGAGCCACCCACCTGCTTTTTTAAGCTCTGGCTTTTCTTCCAACAACGCTAATCTCTTGAGCTCTTCTTCGTCTAACGCTTTCATTATCTTATCTGTTATAGAGCTCGCATAGTACAATGCTCCGTCAGAAATGCTCTTAAGTAAAGTCGTATACACCTTGGCCAATTGATATTCGTTAGTCCAATTTAAGTTTTTTAGGATCTTGAGAAACTCTTTGATAAGTGTGAAAATATCGAGGATGGACGAGGAATACTTTTTACTGTCATTTTCAATGTCAATGGCTTCATATTTATCTTTATTTATGGCCTCTTGAACTATTTGAAGAATCTTATCCCCGCTCTCTTCTACCCAAGCCTCAAGAAATGGATAGAAAAATTCCTCCAAATTGAATTTAAAAACTGAATTTGCACTTGCTGTTTGTATGTGGATATCCCTTATCTCGCTTAAGGCTCTGTAAGCTTCAATTGCATCTCCAAATGGTACAAACTCACCCTTGTTCTTCGAGTAGGCATTGATGTGGTCAAGAATATGTTTAGCATCCGCTGCAAACATCGTAGTCAAAACTGCTGCAACTACTCTAGGTACGTTCAAAAATCCTAAGAGTGGGTTTTTGTAACGTTTTTGAAGGGTTCTGACATCATCTACAATACCATCTGAGATGATAAGGATATGCAGAATATTAAGGGTATTGTCTCGGGGTATTATGCCTACTAGCTCAGCGTAATGCTGTCCAGCTATGTTGAATAGCGATTTTGAAAGCTTTTTCTCCCACTTTTTAGGGATTCCGGTTTCTTCTATCTTCACAAAAAGAGAGTCGCTCTCTATATAATCACCTAGAAATGCCAAATATGGACCAAACTTTGGTCTGGCAGTTTTACTGCATATCATCAGTAAACAATTCTTAATTGAGTACATTGTCTCATTATACGAGAAAAGGAGATTTTTCATCCATTCGTCTTGATCTTTTAGCGACCACTGGTATTTGTCTTCCCAATTAATTCCACCATCTTCGATGACCTTTTTACAGTAGTGAAACATTTTTATAGTAGCTTCTGTGTCGACAGGACCAACGTCTTTAACGTCGTACTTTCCTGCGTTTGGCACCACCAATTTGTCCTTCAATGCTCCTGATAAATGACTAGCAGTGTAGATAGATGATGCTCTTGTGGTGTAATCAATTCTCCAGGCTCTGGCAATAGTAGTTAACAAACTTGCAGAAGGTTTGGAAAGTAAAGGCTTCTCGGGGTCAGATATATCTGAAGGATTCTCACTTAGCTCTAGTTGCAAACAGAGCTTTACTAAAGTAACAAAGTACGGTCTCACCAGTCTAGTTCGAGGAAAAATATAAAAGTCTTCACCTTCAGGAACAGGTGGAATTGGAAGAAGCTTCATTGCTGGTGGTACCTGGTACTTCTTAGTCAAATGGTCGCATATTACGTTCTGTCTCTCTTTCCATGCAATGTAGCTTGAAGTAGATTCAAATGATTCTGGGGAGAGTTCTCCTAAGTCTTTCCCTATGTAAAACATCACCTGCTGTATATCTTTGTGGAGCGGCTTCTCTTGTGCTAAGTCTTTGAATTTGAATACATCCTGCTGTATCTTTACACTGTCTACTGAGAATATCTTTTGTAGTAGATCTATCCATGTCAGGCTCATATCTGTTATGCGAAAGGATGGTTTTGGATATTGTACATTGGTATCTTGAATCAGGAGATTTGCTAATGATGTCGAGGATGATTTTGATGCGGGTTTGGCTGGTTTAAGCGACTGTTTAGTCTCCTGGAGTTTCTCTATAATGGCTTCAGCATCCTTATCTTTAGCCAAAAGTTCTATTAGTTGCAGCACAAATGTCTCTGCCTGTCTGAATGCAATTTCACTAATTTCGTGGGCTGGAGCGTCGTCTAGTTTGACTAGTTCTTTGTTCGCTACAGCGACGAATTTCATTACCAAGTATTCTGGTTTGTTGACTTTTTCAAGTTCTGATTTGAAATTTGGTTTCAAGAGTTCATTGTAGAATGCTAGGAAGGACCGCCTAGTCTTCTCGTCGAGCCCCTTTCCTTCTTTCTTGAACGCTATGCGGTTGAGTCTTTTCTCCAAACTTTGGAGAAGATATGAGGGCATTCTGATATCCTTAGCATCGAGGTTTCTGGAGAGACGGTAGAACTTCAGCGAGTTTGCAGATGATGCTGCAGAAGACGTGGTAAGCGATCCAGACGGCATCGACAGTGGCGTCGGCACCTTGATCGGCGTCCTGAATCTCGCTTCATTGCAGTATTCTAGGATTACGATTTTTAGGACAGCCTCGTAGATCTTGGTGACATCCACGGTGTCATAGACCTTATCATCGGCTAGAGCCAGATGAGTGGATAAGCTGTGGGCCCGATTTTCCGATTCCTTGACACGGGCGAGCATGTTCTACGAAGAGAATCAAGAAAATAGGAACAATTAGGCGTTTGGCTGTCAACCTTTGTAGATGAATGTTTGGGTTAATTGATTTGTGTATTGCACGCTGTTGATAGTGACGTATTGGCAGGAAATGGATTGTCGCAAAAGATGAGAGTTGACAGCTTTGCGACACTCAATTGAGACTACGCGACAAACGTCGAACACTGCAAGCGAGAGAGCAGAGAAGCAGTCAAGATAGAGAAAGTGAGAGTGTGTGTGTGCTTAAACTGAATGGGGAGGTGGAAGGTGGGAAGCGTCTGCTGAGTTGAGTCAAGTTGCTCAAGTCGTTAGCGTTGTTAGAGTTGTTAGAATTGCTGAACTTGATCGACTTGCTAGCATTGTTATTTCCGGTGCTGTGGCTATTATTAGTGATATTGTTGTCTCGATGTGCCTTTGTCTGTTACTATTATTAGTGAGGGTGATTTGTGCCTGCAGGATTTTCTGCGACGAAGATCACAAGACCCCAGCCAAGCTACACTACAAATGGTAAAACGATTAGAAGAAGGAGGAGAAAACGTCTGGTTCCTGATGGCATACGTTACAAGTATTGCTCTGCTGGAACTGGCACTTATAGTTTAAAGTTTAATTTCCTTCGCTCTCCATGATGGTGCACCCTGAGCCGTTATATTATTTGGAAAGACGCTGGATATATGCGATAGCTGCCAAAAGGTACAGAATATTCTGCACTGTCCATATGCGGCACCATATTTTGCGGCACACCGTTGGAACATAGTATTTGCAGTGGGGGGTAACTATATATGCCAACAGAATGTTGTAATATAGGCAGAATGAAATTCATAGCTATAACACTTCTCAAAGTAAAAACCAGACCAATTACGACATCCTCAACTTCACAAGCTCCTAGCAATCTCTGTATTTGGCCCGTGCGGCGCTGTTCTGCCACATCCTGGCAGCTGAGAACGCTGGTTTAACCATACGCTTTGGTGAAACGTACCTAAAACATACGGAACCAGAAATACGAAATCGTAAGGTTTTTCATTCTGTAGACACGTGAAGGTCAAGTTCTTGAAATCATCCCAGTGCACAACAGACAAACCCTTCTCCTCCTATTTCACATCTCACATGCCTTTACTTGCCTGTTCGAGCCGCATGACGTTTTATGTATGGAAGACTGAAACTGGCACTGTAACTCTCACTAGATCTGGTTTCTAGAAGAGCAATGGTCGGCGAAGCCATGAAAAGCCTTTCGCTATATTATTAGAAAACATTGCCAGCGGCTTGCTCGAATTTCTCTAAGTAGTATCTACATTGTCCATTTCGTTCTCTCTTATTGTCTACTCGTTTATTATGATACAGCGTTACTATTTCTAGTTAGTTTTACAAATACAAGAACTTTTAAAGCGTTCTCTTCATCTTTTCTCTACTCCTCTATGCTCTCGTCCGATTCCACATCATCCACACCGTTGTGATCGTCATCGTCATCCTCTGAATCATAAGCATACTTCTCTTTCTTCACCGGTGCACTGTTGTTAGTCTCGCCTATCTCCTCGGGCTTGAAAATATGCTTGCTTAGGAATTTGTTCATCTCAAAAGCTCCTACTGTTTCTAAACGGACTTGTTAGTATTGCCTCTTCTTTCGATACGAAATTCATAATACATACTCTTCTTAAACACATTCTGGAGCTTCTCGTCACAGAAAATTTGTCGTTTGTCATTGGGGTTCTGGAGTTCTCTGTCTTTTATGTACGCCCAGAGCTGTTTCACAACTTGTGGTCTGGAGCATCTTGACAACCCCAAAACGTCCAGAAGCTCCGTGGATAATATCATTTCTCTATTGAATCCGTTATTCACGGGTCCTTCTCTCTTTTTCCTCTCCTTCTTGGGCTTTGCTACCTTACCACCCTTCTTGTCGGGCGTCCCACGCTTGGCTAGCACGGTTCTTGCCCGCATAACAGGTCCATTGATCTCGGACTTCAGTAATTGGGCTGCCATGAGAGCATCCTTACGTTCTATCTCCTTACGTCTCTGCTTCTCTGACTTCTCTTCCTCTGCCCGTTTGTCCACCAAGTCGTAGTAGCGACCCAATATCACTTCATTTATCTCTTTCTACATCAATGTTAGTACAAATCCGGTGAAGGTTGGGCCATCGGGCCTATTTCCTTGTTATACGTACCTTGTGTTGCTGTAAATCCACCCCAAAGAGCTCTTGCAATGCATTACGAATCCTCTTAACCGTTATTTCTTCCAAGTTTGCTACACTCAAAATGGCCTATCTGCCGTTCAAACGGCTCTGTTAGTATGATGTCATTGGAAACACCACTTCAAAAGGGTGGTACTTACGTCAATGGTTGGAAGATATCTTTCAGGCTTGTACTCGCTGCTCATGGCGCCGGATCCGTGGTTTTTCTGCCGTCGCAATCTTCGTAACCACTGTTGCCGGTGAGAACACTTCCTTCCAACAACTGGTTACCGGTTCATTTGTTAGGCCCCTTTGAAATCTGATACCAGCTGTTAGAATGTGTGCAGGAGATGTGTTTAGAGGTTAATGGTGTACATAAGGAGAAGAGAGGAAGGGGTTGAGTTGGTTAGAGGATGCAGGTGAGGTAAATCCGGGCATATGTGGATGGTGAAAGAATGAGGGTTTGCAGAATTGGGGCTGGTGCAAATGTGTGTTCGTAGTGGTACTTTCGTTAGTGTACTGTTTGCTACCCGAAGGACATACTACGGGAATGGGGCATATCCAAGCATTTTTCACACTATATAATACAGATCGTTCGTTTCATCAGGCTAACGATGATGAGATATTGCCAAGAACTACAGAGCTATCAATTGCTTGCAACTACAGTAAACAACACCCCACTGGTGCTACTCCCCTTACCATATCTAAAGACCGACAGTTTCGGGATAAAATGATAATCTCGTCGTATGGTAGCGCCGAGAGCCCCAATCGATGTCACGTTACTTCATTAAGCAATTCTAGCTACATCCATCTACTTCAAAAATCAAATGCTTGGTGTATTATACAGAGGTGAATATACATAATAATATGAGCTATTCCTTACATATATGCAATAAGGCAAGAATGGAAATTGCATGTTAAAGAAGAGATTCGAAGTCTACTTCTGGTGGGTGGAGGTGTGTCACAGGTCACTAATAACGTGAAACGGTTAAAGTTTGTTTCGTGACAGCATGATATGCAAATTTGTGGAGTTAGAATTAATCAAAGTCATTCAGAATACTGAAAATAACGGTTTAATGTCTAAGAATGACCTTTTGCCGTATCTTCTCGCTTACGAGTTGTTCTTCAAGTTACGCTTGTGCTGTAACTCGTTCTTCTTGATTAATCTCTTTCTCTCAGCACGTCCCAAAGTTCTTGGATCTATCAACTCCTCTTCGGTGTTCTTCACCTTATCATCAACCTCGACCAACCACTGGTCGTCAAGATCCTTGTTCTTACCCTTGTAACCCCACTTAGGAACCCACTCGCCCTTCTCTTCATCATAAACCATCTTACCATCCTTTGTCTTGGCCTTGATTCCCTTTCTAGCAGCAAATTGTTCCCACTTGGTTGGAGCCTTCGCCTTAGGAATAGCCTTCTCTCTTGGTAATTGTGTACTAGGTTCAGGTAACTGTATTAAGGTCATGGTGGAGTTTTGGCCTGTAGAGGATCCGTGAGTGTCTGTAGTGGTCTTGACTGGCAAGGACAATATCTGGTTTATCAACAACTGCACGTTGTCTCTGGTCACAGAGCTCAAGTATTGCTCTTTCTGGCTCTCATCTCTTAATTTTTCATTGTCCAAAGGATTTGGGTCAAAGGTAGCAAGGTTACCGAGGTCAAATGTGTTTGGGATAAGCTTATCCACCGTTACTGGTTTAAATTCTTTCTCGTCTGACATTACTAATATGTGTTATATATACTCTAAAGCTCTAAGAACTATTACCTCTTTCCTACTTATGAAGACTCTGAAATATTTCGCTAACTCAATTTTTGGGATGAGTTAAAAAAAAATTATGAGGTCGTGAAATGTCGCGATGGTCTTCCTGCAGCATATGGTTGCACTATATATGTCGCATATTTGCAATCTAGAATAATGCTATATACGGGAGCTTTGGACTGAGCTTCGCCAAATCCAGACCGAAACAAGGGTCATAACTGTGATAGCTCCTCCAGCCATGACAAGGTGCTTCATGTTTTCTTGGTCCGCGAAATCGGGCTCGGTCTCGAGTCCTGGTGTGGATGTACTGGGCATTTTCGCAGCATCTACTAGTTGGATGAATAGCTCATGCAATGAGGTGGTCCACGCTGATGAAATATGCAAAGGAGAGCCAATGTAGAGGTCTCTGGTGTAATTTTCCGGCTGAACATCGGATCTTTGTTGCTGTTTATCTAAGTCAGCCTTTAATGCTACAAACACCGACGGTATCTCATCGAGCATGTGCGAGTACTTTTCTCTCAAATCCACTAAGTACTGGAAGGACTCTGGATCTGAAGAATCGTACGTATAGCAGATAACATCACATTGGTCCAACCTCATTTGGTTTTCAAGAATAGCCGACTCGTGGTCGCCTAATTCTTCTAGAATCAAGTAGCACTGTTTACCTCCTCTTAACTCGATATCCTTGATGCACAATCGTGGCTTAATAGTAGGGGAATAAGTCTCGCTGTATGATCCACGCAAGAACAGCTCCAAAAGCGAGCTCTTTCCCGATTTGGGAGCACCGAGAATGAAGCAATTGAAGATGTTTCTATCGTTGACATTTTGGCGGTAGAATTTTCCTTTCTTTTGTCGCCTCTTCCGTGGTTTCGTTACTCTTAATGCTTTTACAGAGTTATCCTCATCGAACCCTAAATATCCCAAGTACTCTAAAGTAGATTTGTAGTCCAAGAAAGTGGTTAAATTCCACTGTGCCAACCACCCTTGTAATGTTACGTATCCTGCCTCGTTGCAGACGATTGAGGATGGAAATTGTGATTCTTGCCAAAGCTTAGGAATTCCAGGGGTTGGCCGGAACAAATTATTGAGTTCCTCCTCGTTAAGTCCACCATCATTATCCTTATCAAACTTCAAGAATAAATCTACGAAGAATCGGTATCCTGTAGGACTCAATTCCACGCTCGAATTTGGGTTTACATCGAATTTTGGGTAAAGGAACCTATCATTTAAGGATAGCGAGTTGGTATAGTGAAATGCTCTTAAAATACCCCATATGGATTCATGTCTTCCCTTTAAAGCATATATCTTGTTTAACATGATAAATCCATCCTCTGAGATGCCTGTAATGCCTGAAGAAAGGTCTGGGTATATCTTTTGGTTTATCTTCTCCAATATATTATCGTATTCGGCTTCCGTTGCAGTTTTTCCAAAGCACTTTTTGTGCAAGTCAGAAAACTCTTCAAATTTCAAATATCCATCCTGGTCCTTATCACATAAGAAGAAGACTCTCTTGAGAGCTGCTATGGCTGCAGGCTTGAGATTACCTTCTTTTGAATCAAATATTGGTGATATTGGATGTGTAACTGTCCTCTGACACAAGTAGAAAGCTTCTACGATGTTGGTATTAGTCTTAGCACTACATCTGACGCATGCCTCAATTTCTTTAAACTCGTTGATCAACGGAATGAACTCGTCAGCATCCTGAGTCTTCAAACTTGATTTCAGTAATAAGTCCGATTTGTTGGCACACAATACGATAGGGAGATTAACTCCTAGCGATCTGAACATGGGCATCCAGTGTAATGAGATTCTTTCATATGTGTAATGATCTGAGTAGACGAGCCATATCACATCTGCTCTTTTCAACTCTTTATGGAGATTTTGCATCTCAGACGAAGTGGTATCTATGATTACTGTCTTTGACGGTATATACTTCAGCACCAACTTGGTACCGGTTTCGTTGAATCTTTGGAGAGCATCGTCCTTCTTGGAGTGGTGTTTTTTGGACTTTTTGGCTGTGCTTCCTTCTTTGCTTGAAGCGTATTCCAGAAAACTGTTGATATAATCATCGTTACCTATAGTTATAGGAGGCAAGACATCTTGCACAGTGGCGATAGTTTCCTTGATTAAAGACGTAATTAATGACGATTTGCCCACAGAATCATCACCACACACCACCACTCGTAAGGAATCTTGTGACATTGAAGTTTGCTGCGGTGTTATACTGTTGGTGGAAGGTACAACTGGTATATATCTTAGTTGAAAGACGTGGGGAGAATCCAATAATTCGGCTCGCAAAGTTCTCGCTAAAGGTGTTCTGTACAACGGCGAGAGTCGGGGATTTAGTGAGAAAATCTTACGAGAATTAAAAGGATTTATGAGATTCTTAGGGAGAAAAACTCTGCTGCTTTCATGGTGTTTAGTGAGGCATATTGTGAGTTCCATACATACATTGAAGATAGAATACTAAGGAACCGTCTCGATCATAACGGGATAGAATACCACTGGCAAGCACCCTGTAGATCTAATAAATATGAACAACCAAAGAACTACATTATCACTTTATACCTTTAGTACATTCCTATATATACTTCCTCCCTGGAGAGCAAGTCCCCGAATAATACTAATAATTTACTCTTCTGATACCTCAAATTTTCATTCCCTCTACGATTTCACGAAGGTTACTGACAAAGACGTCTTCAATTGTATCACCCTTTCCAGCAGCAACTCTTAAAACCAATTCGTTCAATTCAGCTGATCCAAGAATGTCGACGTGATCTGCAGTCTTAGCACCTCCTCTAATATCGTATCTATCAGGTTCGTCCTTAATCTCAACAATTGTAACAGGGATATTTGCAGGGTTGAACCTGGATCCTGAACCCTTCTTCCACTCGTGACACATTGAATGAGTTAATAATGAGACAGTTCCATCACCATCTCCCAAGAAAACAGGGTTAGCGGAATCAGAATCAATCACCATTTTCAATTTGGTTTGCTTATCAGCCTTCGTGTATGTGTAGGCTCTCTCAGTAGCCTTTCCAACACCGTAGAAACAATAGACCTTCAAGTCAGGTGCGTTTGGTAAAGCTGCCTCCAATGGATTTGACCACTTCAGGTGGTCCTGGTTATTCTGTTCAAGCTGCTCAGTTGTTTGAGCAATACCAAATGAGTATTGTTCTGTCACTCTTTTAGAGTACCATTCTGGTGATTGCTCCAACAAATCATCAATACTTTGCTGAATAGTAAGGTTGCGTGACTTTCCATCACTGGACTTAAACCTGATAAAAGTTCCGAAACTTTCATCCTTGGGACCGTGAAGCTCAGTCAGGTTCTCAGTCGCTAACGAATTAGTGGGATCATCCGGAGCATATGTTAAATTACCCCAGATGGTGTCCCCACCCTTTGGAATCATACTAGCGACTCCTCCAAAACTACGTAACATATCAACCCTCTCTCTTCTACTGAAGAATTGCTCTAACCCATAAACAGCCAATGCGTTCAATTGGACAGTATCTTTCATTTCGCCTGACAATAAAGCAGGGAGAGCCTTTGGAGCACCCAAGGATGAACCACTGATGTCCACAAATGCTTCAATGTGGTCATTAATCCAAGTAGAGCCACCATTTCCGTAGTGCTCTCCTGATGCTTCTACCCATTTCATGAAATAGTAGATAACTTGAGACCCCATTGAGTGGCCCACAAGAATAGACTTCTGTCCATTCAATTTGTTGCTGACCTCAATTTGGCTCTTGATTTTTGAAAAATAACCATCTCTTTTCTCTAAGTCCAAGTATGCCAATCTCCAATCGTATGAAGCACTGAGCATGTTATTTGGTCCGTACCCAATAACTGCTAAATTTTGCAATATCTTGTTCCAGATCCAATATCCGGCCATGAAGAAATCAGCTGCTTCGAAACCCTGGGCTGCTCTCAATTTGACATTTGGCGGGTCTAAACCAGTCTCTGTGTCAAGCATGATATGTTTCAACCAACAGGCCTTATCAAGAACCATAGTTCTTAACATGTAGAATGAGCCCCAAAGACGCTTACGGAAGTGGTTGATAGAGGGACAGTCTCCATCGACACCTACACCCCATGATTCAATACCAGTAGAGATAACACCAGGAACCAAAACCACATTGTACTTGTCTGTCAAGTTCTGTTGAGCCAATCTCCTTCCAACGGAGAAGGATTCTGCTGATCCGTGCAATTTGTCGTCCTTCAGCTCAAATTCTGCTTCGCTTAACATCGATTGAAGACTAGTTGGCAAGATATCTTTCCAATCACTGCTTGGCAAAATTTCTCTCCAGTCCTCGAACAACGAAACACCTTCAAAGCGGACCAACTTGTCAAATTCGTTCTTAACACGTTCATTCTTGCTGGAAAGTACCACCGTTATCAAGAGTCCCAAGATTGCACCCAAGACGAATACAAAGCGTCTCGTTTCGTGCAATTTCTTCTTGAGAGGCTCTGCCTTGAAGGAGAGATCCGGAGTTCCAAGATGCGTGTGGATATGATGTCCCTCTTTCCCATCAGGTCCGGTTGTGTGGGCTGAGAATAAGTTCTCGATGTAACCTGAGGAGTTTGGGCCTCCCAGGACGCCACTAGAAATACCTTGATCAACTTGATCTTGGTCCCTTGTCCCTGAGTCGTCGCTTTCTTTGCTTTTTCTATTGATAAGCGAGGACATTTTCGCAGACAATGTTAGCAATCCCTTGGCAGGAAATTTGAAATGTACCTTATGTACTTTGGTAATGCAATCGCACTCTAGCTTTACTTTCGCTAGATGACTTCAATACCAAACGAATGCAAGAAATATCAATTTTGATATCTAGAAGTATGATGTGTATACCCCTCTATTCCCTATTGCAGCGAAAGGACAGCAATTAGCGTGAACTAAGTATCAATTCTTCTTCTTCCAGCACGATGTCAGCTACGCTATCTACTTTACAAGCAATTACCTTCTATTCTTCTTCTTTTCAGTATATATATACCTATAGACTTCATGTATTGCTGCTTAAGTTTCAAAAACATGGGCATTTCATGAGCACGTGACCATTGCCGTTACTGATGGCCCGAATTTTTGCCGGATTGGGCCGAGGCAACTGGCTGCGAATTAGATAGGAATCATCATGCTCTATTGCAGTGTTTAAGCGTGTAAGAATGGGGTCATCGTCGGGGTGAATATTTGGGGCCAGTGGCACTTGATCTAGATATCATGGAAGAGAATAGTGCATTGAACATTTCTGCCAAAAGATTGCGAATGGATGTTGCTGTTGAAGCATAACATTTGTTTTTAACTCGCAGAAGATGGATATACATCATTTGAGAAATAAAACATGGTAAGAAATAAATAAATTCATGAAACTACATACTCTGTATCATCTATAGTTGCCCAGCAACTCTCTACATACGTACCTGGAAAAGCAAGCAATGTGAAAACAGAAACAATATTGTTCACGCATTCACAAATACGTTGAACTGGTGTAATCGTACTCAATACCTGGTGTCACACTAGAGATAAACTTTAAAAAAACCACCAAGTATTGATCTACTCTGGTAGTTGGCTCTTCTTCAGTATCAATCTTGGTCTTTTGCTCGTTTGAAATAGAGGTCTTCTTCAAGTCCTCACTCAATTCTTCCACACTCTCTTTTTTCTGCTTCTTCAACTGAGAGTGTTTCATCAAAACCTTCATAACTGAGGAGTGCTTGCAAGGATGAATTGAAACGGATGTGGTGTTGTGTGCCACGGGCAAGTTCTCGATTGTTGCTGTCTTGTCCCTATAATCGGAGTTTATATCCTCGAACATTTGTTCTGGGTTAAGAGGAATACCATTCGAGTTATATCCCACTATGTACATCTTGGGCACTCTATATGAGGTCGAATATGTGATGTATAAGTCGTACCTTCTCAAGTTACCATCGGAGTTCTTGATGATATCGACATCATCGAAATCTTCGTCCTCTTCTTCGTCCCCTTCCTCGGCATTTTCATCTAGCAAGTCATCGATATCGTTGATTACTGGTATTGTCTGCTCGGTTTGTTGGGAGTTGGTATTGCCTGAGTCAGTCGCTAACTTACGAGACTTTACCCAACCATCTCCTTCTTCGTCTTCGTACTCTTCATCTTCTTCATCGAAGTTAACGTTTCCGCCCGTTAAATAGTTGGATGCTCTCTGGTAACTTGGAACATGCTTTGTGATCAAAAACTGCTTATCCGGTGGTAAAAAGCTCTTCTGGAAGTCCTTTGGACAAGTAGACCACTGCCAAGTAGGGAACTTGGATACTAAATAATCTCCAGCGAGGACAAATTCCTCAGGATTGATCTCGCCTGTGGTGGAGAAATTCGAGGCATGGTTTATTGGAGTCAAGTACTCTCTCAATGATGAGAATTTAGACCTTAACATGGCTGACCGCTGTAAAGATAATGAAGGCAAAAAAGCGATTAGCTTACAAACTGTGTAAGAGTGCGATTGAACGTGGTTAAAATGTGCTTCGAGAACTCAAATTTGACTACAATAAATGTCAATCAATGTATCAGGTTATCGCAGTCCTCGGAATGTATCAAGGGCGCTTTCTGTTTGAATTAGAAGCGATGTTGACGTGTGCTAAGAGTTATCTTCTTATCATCTGTACTGTGAAACAGGTGTGTTAATGTTAAAAGAAGGTCAGTCGGTCGTGCGCGAGTCACGGGTCTTATCAGAGACTGAGGGGTTATATCGGGATAGGGGGTCCTATTGCTTCCGTGAGTCTCGTGAGTGTGGTGTGTAGTATGTAGTACGTTGTACGTAGTAGGGGTGAAGGTTGTAGTGTGGTGAAAGTCGCAGGGTGTAGGCGATATGGTATGATAACAGATGTGGTGGGGAGAAGTGAGAGTTGTTAGTTATCGGTTGTTAGTGCTAGTTGGATACCCTGCTTACAGAAAGGTGTGAGAGTATTAGTGGGTGGGTTTTTTGCATTTAATGTGATGGAGATAAAAGGTAGGGGAAACAGGAGGAAAATTACTTTGTCATAGAACTTTTGATAGTGTCCCTACATCTCATTAACACAACTTATATGATAACAATAACTTTCACCTGTATTAGTCAATGTTCTTTTGCAAACTGTTTACATGGAAGTTTATTTTCATCGTGATTTCTCAAATTTTCTAGAGAATTCTTCTTTTACGTGGTAAAGTTGTACTCATGGAGTGTTTTCATATCAAAGTGGAGCTACGAGTTTCAACATTTTGCAATCAAATTCCAAGATGGCCCATATCCAAAGAATGTCTTATTCGATGTAAACATCTGCAGCACATCACGCAACAAATGCTCTCGTCTTCACTTAAGCCAATAACCTTAATCCT
Organism: Scheffersomyces insectosa; assembly: GCA_030572575.1. Lineage (NCBI taxonomy): Eukaryota > Fungi > Ascomycota > Pichiomycetes > Serinales > Debaryomycetaceae > Scheffersomyces > Scheffersomyces insectosa. Next base: position 91,726 of record JAJMAO010000004.1, read on the forward strand.
CATTCAATACCCAGGCATTGACACTTCAGTGCAAATTAGGAAATTTGTATACGTAAACACTCGTCAACAATAGAACGGACCCGCGAGAGAATAGTTCTGCTAGTTGGAACTAAAATACGTAGCTAACTCTAACACACAATGGAGTCGTATGTGTTAGGCTTATCCTGTAGGGTGTCTCGTATAAATTGCCAAACTGGGATTGTTTGGGTTGCAAATCGCAAACAATTCGCGCTGCCATCACACATACACGCTTCCAAAGGAATGTGAGCGTGACCCAACATACGTGATCATTAAATTAGAGTTCAATGTGTTTAGCGAGCGAGATGTTTTCGAGGAATGAAAAAGACGTGCCACGACTCCGGAGGTTGGAACGGGACCTACTTAAAGAGATATTGCGCCTATACACAGCACCCGTAGACAGGTTTTGTCTGAGAATTTGCTACACGACGAGGCGACGGCCAAGCCTTGGAGCGACGTCATAAAGTTTAGACTAAAGCGAGGAAGGATAAAGAGAAAGGGGACTGAGACAGGAGCCCTTAGGGAAGGGGGAGACCGAATCCCAAGCTTGTATCAGCAGGTAATTTCCAGTTGTTGCCTGAACAAGTACATGAACAGTACCTGAACAGTACCTGAACAGTACCTGAACAGTACCTGAGCAAGTGCCAAAACTGCCGAGCCGTCGCATCTCATATTTCTTCGATGGGGCTTCCCATTCTTCCTCGAACTTCTTCTGTCACCCCCTCTGTAGGAACCGTGAACTTGCACTACCACTCGACTGGCGCTTCCTCTCCCTCTCGTCTCGTATTGGCTGTGCTGCATTGCTAAGGAACGCACTCCGACCCGTTTTGCATATAACTAACTGCAAAAAGCGTTTCGTGCCCCGCCAAAAACATAAACAATCACAACACGCTCGAGACATTTACCCAACGCAACGTCTGGAAAAGGCAATACCATAATATTATGCCCTAAACACCGCTCGATTGGGTGCTGCAAAACACGTAGCGACATCGTTGCTGAGGCTGTTCACTGGTCAGACAGGGTCGCAGCCCAACACGACACTGTATTTACTTGTTTCTGTATTGACTGTTTCCGTCCTGCAGTTCCCTCTCAAGCCAACCCCAGCTAGCATTGTTTGGGTTTAGCTGCACAAACTGGCTGCCTCTGGCGTGTCGCTAACACAGACATACGCTGTGACACCCCGATCTGCCCCAACTGCCAGACGAGCTGGTCTGTATTAGCCCAAACGCGATTCTCGCAATTTGCAGTCGCATCTCCACCTCTCGCTTCTACCCGTATTGGTCTACGCTCTGGCTGCTGCATAGTTGACACACTGTAGCACACAAAAGTCGATCTTCTTCCTCTACAAATCAAAACAAAACCCGTGATCTTGGGGCTGCTATTATTGGTATTTACTAATTGCTGGATTGAATATTATTATTTTTATTATTATTATCATCGTTGTTATTCTGGTTCAATCCTAATATATACTTCGGTTGTTCTTCCTGTTGTTTCTCAGACAGTTCTTGTTATTTGTCAATCGTTGTTCTGTTCTTGTTTTCTTCTGGTGGTACCTCTCTCCCATAGAACTCCCTAGATAATCGTTGCCAAAACGCCCGCTCGTAGCCGCCGTCAACCACCAAAAATCGCCAGTCACGTCTGTTTGTTCCAAGACCCTCTTGCAACCCAGACTCTCCATCCTAGTAACAACTACCACTCGTTTTAGTAGCTACTAACTACTGGAGATCGTGCTCAGCATCCAGATTACCACTAGCCAACCGCGTCTATCATTACCAATCACTCTCTACCCAGAAATGTCCTTAACCACCAACAGAGTCGCGTTGGCGCCTATTCACAACTCACGCTTGAACTCCAACTCCAACACCGCCAACTCAAGCCCAAAGGGACCAACTCTCAAGAACAACAAGCTGTCCATCGCTAGCACTGGAAAAGTTGCTGGACAATCGAAGCTGTTCAATGCTGCTAATTTGTCCCATAAGAGAAGCATTGCCAACAGACTCAGCTTAGCCGCTTCTACCACGTCCTTAGCATTAACTCCTCTCTTCAAGAAGAGACACAGCGACCTCAGCACCCAGTCATTCTCATTAGCATCCACAACATCAACCGCTTCCATAAGCTTACACAGAAAGTTCTCGCCAATTAAGTCAATGAGCTTCTCTGACTACAGATCCACGTCCTCAACTTGCTCTTCGCCTAACTTGAAGGTCAAGCCTCGTGGAAACCAGCCTAACGTGTTCAAGAATGATGCTGCTGGACTTGCTGCAACCAAGTTGAAATTGAAGTTGCAATTGGCACTCTACAAATTGCAGCAAAAGCAATCTAACGAGTCTACCAAGACCTTGGATACTCAGGACACCCTTCTCTTTGCTACAGAGTCCAAGACTTCCACCAAGAGAAGTATAACTCCAAACGAGTCGTCCAAGAGTGCTTTCCGTTCTCCTACCGCATCACCAACCCCGTCTCATGACCGCGAACCATCAAAGGCGGTAAACCAATTGCCAACACCACCAGAACCGGCTCCTTACTCGTCTTCTATCAACATCAACTTGAAAACCAAGACGAAGTTGTTGAGCAAGTCCTCACCAAAGGGCATGAACAACACCAACTCCACCCAAAACGACCGTCCCTCTTTATCAAAAATTGCATACAACAAACAGGTCAACTCCAATAGAAAGAACCAGAAGTTGAAGTTGTTCCAAATCAAAAAGAACTCCATTTTCCATTCCGCTAACTCTTTCACCGAAAAGAGGCAATTGCCTTTGTTAGTGAACGAGGTAAAGTTGCCAAAGTTCTCCAACTCGAGTTCTCAGGACAAGGCCTCTGCCACCAATTCCCTTAATATCATAACACACATACCATCTAACCTCACTTCATTCTCGCAGAACTCTTTCTTATTACCATATGCTGCAGCTTCTGTATTGGGATCAGTGTCAATTCCTTCCATCCAAATTAACGCCCCATCGTCGGTAGTAGCGTCTAATGCTAACGTTGGTGTTGGTTCGTTTACAAACGGCAACTCTACATCATTGCCATCTATCAATAAGATCTTGAAAACTCCTATGAGAAGAGCCAACTCTACCCGCTTTTACCCCAACTCCACTACCGCCAACCAGAACGACGACACCGTCGACGAAGATAATGATATGACAATACTCAACACCAGTAATAATACTACCATAAACGCATCCACCAATGCTGTAACTACCAACAGTGGCTCCATCTTAGGGGAGAACTCCAAGTCCAGCGACGGTGCCACGGTTGATGAAGACGAAGAAGATGACAAGAACAAGACAATTCTCACATCGTCTCCAATTGCCAACAACTTCGGTACTCCAAACAGCTTTAGCGTGGCCAAGTCCTTGTTGCAGTTGGGTGGTCACTTCGCATGATTGCAAAAATTGTATTGTCCGTTAAATGCAGCGCTCGTTATATAACTGAGTGATCCATTACGGGCTTTGTATTATTACGAGAGAGATTCTCCTTTTCAGTTTGTTACTATGTATTAGTTTATGCGGATAATCCTATCCTTTCATTATTATGTTTTGTATCATTCACCATCATGGCTGCTCCAGGACTTCAAGACAATTAGAAAGCAGCTTTGTTCCAACTAGCTGATTCGTCTTTTGTCGTTTGTCGTTCGTACTTTGCATTTGTTTTGTTTTTTACCTTATTTAACATACGTTATCAACGATGTATGGTCCCAATCCTTCGAACTGTTCTAGCATCAATTACCTTATAGAGTAATTATCTGTTCTAATTACACATTCCTAGATATGTCAAAATATTCTTGTTTAATAATAAAATTTACATAGAGTACTTATTGTTGTTACGAAATGTAGAATGTAGATATATTTGGGGTTGACTTCTAAACGATATGAATAGTTGCCCACTTTTAACCTCCACGTTTATAATTAATAGGAGATTGGAATCTATGTTTTATCTAGTTGGCCCGACTTAGAACTTACCATTCAATAAGTTCTTAATCATGTCCTTACCAGTGAAGTAGACGGTTCTGCCGAATGTTTGGAAGTCTAAAGTAGAACTCAAGGTGTCCAAAAATCCAAAAGGCAACATGGCTGGAATCCAACCCTGGGCCAACTCCAAGGCAAAGGCTTCACCAGGCATAGCGTATTGTTTGACATGACCCTTTGGCAAATGATGAACGTCACCTGGCAAGTAGACTTCTGGAGTCACCGCGCCAGGGTAGGCAGCAAGCTGCTTTCCGGCTAAGATGGTGAAGTAGTCGTCGGCGAAATGGACACCAGTGTGGCCCTCCGTTCCGATAGCAGTACCAAAGAAGATCAAGTACTCGGAAATAGAAGCATGCAAGATAAACATGGTACCCATAGCACCACCAGCGTTGTTGTAGACCCAGTCATCGAAATTCAAATCGTTGATAATGGTTGGGTACTCGGCCTTGATTTTGGGTGCCAATTCGATCATGATGGCGGTAGCATTGCCGTCGGGGTGGTTGGCGATGACTTCTCTGGACAACTCCGCCAACTTTTCCCTGTCGAACTTGTAGTTGGTAGGTAACCAGGTGTAGAACAAACGGTCCAAAATGGAGAAGAGCAACACTGGGATCAATAAGTATATAGCGAATCTCATATTTACTTATTTGACTTTTTTGCAATCACTAGCTTCCGGATGAAAAGTTCTTTAAAATGGCCCTAGAAAAACACTGCAGATGCTACAACTAATATACCAGCTAATAAAGTGAAAGTATACGACACTACTTGAGACTATGAAAGAACGACGTAGCTAAACCTATACTCCAGGTTAGCACTTCTCTGATTTTTTGCAGGTTTTTCAGCTATACGATCGTTTACTATTTTGCTGTGTTGACAATTTGTGGGCCAGTGCTCATAGTACGCGCAATAGTTTGGGTGCAGGCGATTGCAAAAATGTATTGCAGTCGTGGAACATGTTAAGACCATGCATTTTTTGGTTATTCAAGTGTGTTAGTAGTAAAGTGTATGTGATCGGGAATGAAAAGTTGAAAGATATACTACAAAGCTACAGTTCTGAACTAGAAGGTGCAGGAAATTGCAAAAAGGTGTACTACAGTCTTCGAGCATGTAGGACCATGCATTTGTTGGTTATTGATGTCTATTAGTATAAAGTGTAACTAAAAAGATGAAACGATATACGACTAACCTACAGTTCGGAATTAGAAGGCAATTTCCTCACCGGTGTAGTTCCAGAACTTACCGTTCAGCTCCTCGGTCAAGCCATCCACCAACTTGAGGATGGCGGAACCACTCTCATCAGCAGTAACAGTAATCTTTTCCAAAGAAGCAACAACTTCAGGAGGAGCCATTTGCTTGATCTTTGAAAAGCCGTAGGCTCCCATGTCAGTAGAAACAAGACCAGGGCTTACAGCAATAACAACGAAGCCCTCAGGTTGTAACTCCAGACTCAATTCCTTGGCACTGTAGTTAAGAGCAGCCTTCGATTGACCATAGGCACTGGATGGGAAAGGAACGTACTCCGTAATGGAAGCAGCGCCAGTGGAGATGAAAACAACCTTCTTAGTTTTACTCTGTTGCAAGTACTTGTATAAAGTTTGGAAGACCAAAATTGGGCCCAAAGCGTTGGTTACATAGTGATCAACCCAGACGTCTCTTTCAGCACCAAGCACCGGGAAGTAAGAGTCGGCAATTGCTGCATTTGAAATAAAGACGTCGACAACATTGGTGATTTTGGCAAGTTGAGCATCCAAAGCCTCAATGGATTCCTTCTTTGCGATGTCGAGTGTGACTATTTGCACGTTCTTGTTAGAATCGGCCAATTTCTTCAATTCTGCCGACTTGGACACATCACGAGTAGTAGCAATGACTTTATGGTTGGCAGCAGCCAATTTCTGGACAATTGCGAAGCCGAGACCACGGTTTCCACCGGTGACGAAGTAAGTTAATCCTGAAGACATTTCTATTATATTATGAGAGTTTAGTTGGGGGTAGACCTGGATAGTAGTAGGTTTGTACTGTTAATTAAATGAGAAGAAGAAAATTAGCAGCACCTGAGATGCGTTTTATAATAATTCTATTTAATTCTAACTATTGGCCCTAAGACCAATACAAACTACTTACTTCATACTACAATAAGATTGCCACTACCTTGATATGGTAATATTATAAATTATTTAGTAAATTTTATTCCCCATCATTGGTTTGGGTTCCACACAAAAGAATAATCGTCATATCCATGTACTGTGCTGCAAGCCGTGCTAAATTGACCACCCAAAAGTGGGCCAGTGGACTAAATGGTGATTCAACTTGAAATTCAAAAGGCCGACTTTTGACCAACTCGACCGAATGTGTGATTACAAACAGATTTTGGTGAATCACTAATATTGCTATCCTGCATGAAATACATACCCTTAGTTATTGTCTCCTTTTACATAGCAGGGAACGGTTATAGGGTGTGATACTGTATGTGCTTACAATGCTTCAATAAGAGCCGTGCAGCGTCACATTAGCTGAACTTGCGATGAATCTCACTTGAAACAACGCTTGTTCGATGTACAACAATTGCAGCCATAAATAGAGCCCGTTCCTGCAGATTGCACGACCAATATCGAATCCGAACTTCTGCTAGGTTATTTCCATCAATCACAGCGATGGTTCTTTCGGAGCAGATCATACGCTTACTAAACGAAAGGTTTGGTTATATCGCATTGGAGTGATGTCGACATTATTGATAACTACGGGAGCCACGGTGACGTTTAAGTTGCTCTTGGACTACGTGGTCACTGCAGAATTCCTTGCTAAGCTCATCGAAATCAAAGTCAATAAACTCATAATACAGTATGGAAACGAGATAGCCACGTCGAAAAAGGACGGCAAAACTCACGTAAGCGAAGAATATTTTGAGAAGTTGATAGAAAGTAGCAATATTGTGGATAGTTTCAAATTGAAAACCGACAGGGCCGGTCCAAGTGGTGGAGAAATCGCCAAAGCATACGTATCGTCTGAGTACGACTTCCAATTGATAGCATTCCCGTTTTCCAGCAAAATCGACAATTATATAAGTCAATCTGACGTGGTGATATCGCACGCGGGTACTGGCTCAATTGTCGATACTTTGAGATTACAGAAGAAGCTTGTGGTTATAGTGAATGATACCCTCATGGACAACCACCAGGCAGAAATTGCCAATGAATTCACGAAATTGAACTACTGCTTGAGCTACAACGTTCGGGAATTGTCCAAGAATGACGACTTGGTGAGTTCTCTCCGGGCCCTAATCAAGGGAGACATTCAATTGACACAGTTTCCAGTCAACAAGAAGAAGTTCGTAGAATCCATCATCGCCGAGGAATTGATCCATACTATATAGCGAAACCTGGCCAAATGCCACATAGATAAATACACGGTTCCCCCAATGACCGCAACACCGATATTTCATCTTCTGCATCTTTCTCCCCGCTATTCTGGCTATCTATTTGCAACTCTCCACTATACACTTACAGTAGACGCTTATCACGTACAGCAATGTACAGGAACGTGCATTACTCTTTCTTTTAACGAATTTGGTGGTTGTCTTCTAACTTAACTGCTCTTTACGTTCTCTTTATACAATCGGTGATAGATACAGCTGATGTTAACATGTCGCTACTCGAGAAAGAAGTCACAACTATAATATCATCAACCGAAAATAATGACTATACCAAAATCGGCGAATTGCATGAGATTCTAACCATACACAACGTCTCCCAACTAAGTCTACCAATACCAGACATTGAGGAAGCCTACAACATCATACTTCTTCTATTCCAAATAGAAATTGTGTTGGCACATACAACGGAGTACCTGGGACTTGAATCTCTCTTCAGGAGCGCAGTGGCTTCGCCGTACTTGAAAAATATCACAAACTCGTCGTTCATTCCTGACGTCAGCTACAAGGAGCTCTACATCAAAGTCAAGTATAATGATCTCTTGACAGATTACCAGTATCTTGTCCAGGCGCCCAGCAACCGCAAATTGATTGATGTGATCAACAAAAAGATGCTAATAGTCAACTATATGCCTCTTAATGACGAGCTATACGCTCCATTGACCAAGCTCCTCAATTTGAAGATACTAGAGTTATGCATTATCAGTTCATATGATTTCAGAAAGCAGAATACCCTCGAGTACTTAAATAAGAATCTCACTTTGACGAACGACGAATATCCTCATGAATTGGTCCAATTGGTCCAATTATTGCAATCCAATCGCATCATTCTATACGATCTTTGGCAGAAAGTGATAGCAAGTGATTTTCATAACAACTACCAGTTGATCATTAACAAGCACTTGGATTCGAAACAATTGGTGGTTAGTTGGCTTGAAAATAACATTTTCATACTTACAAAGTACTACACTACAATAAAAATAGAGAAGATTTACCATTTGTTCCACTTGAATGGAGATATAAATGTCCAGCAAGTTGTATTGGACATGATAATCCATAAGAAATTGCCCCCTAACACAAGAATTGACCAGATAAACGGAATATTAGAATTTGGAGAGATTGACACAAACCCTGAACAGATCAAGACAGCGAAGGCTGGTGGTAATACCATCAATGACTTAAATGAGCATATTTCAGACCTTGGGCAGATAATGAATGAGATCTGCTTTAAGTTGCAAGGATAGGAGCCATAGAAAGGGAAATGAATTGCTGCTCTATAATCAAAATCTGTGCACTACATTGCATTGGCTAATTCATAGCATTCATAACTAGATATATATTAATACTACACTGAATGAGGATAGACTAACTAATCAAATCTCTTGTATTCAGTGAAGAATTGTCTAACTGTGTGGCTCTGGCCAACTTCAGTGATTTCCTTGAAGTCAGCAGCATCCAATTCGAAGTCAAAGATGTCCAAGAAGGACTTGATACGTTCCTCCTTGTTAGAAGTAGTGACCGGCAACACTCCTGTTTGCAAAACCCATCTCAATAAAATTTGACCCTCGCTCTTGTTGTACTTCTTAGCCAATTTCTCAAGAACTGGGTCTAATGGGCCACCCTTACCCTTGGTGAGTGGAGCCGAAGGACCGTAAGCTTCAAGCAAGATGCCGTTCTTGCTTGCAAACTCTACAATACCTGGGGTTTGGTTTTGCAAGTAGGCACTGTACTCAATTTGGTTAACAACAGGCTTGTGTTTAGGTTTTGAGTCCAAAATCTTCTGCAAGTCGGTGACAGCAAAATTAGAAACACCGATGTTCTTGGCCAATCCCTCGTCTTGCAATTGTTCCAAGTACTTCCATGCTTGAACCACATCAAAGCCATGAGATTCCTTGGTGATGTATGGAGTATGGATCAAGTATAAGTCGACGTAATCCAAGTTCAATCTCTTCAAACTAGCTTTCAAAGACTCATATGGGTTTGGGCCATCCTTCTTCTCGAGGGAGTTTCCACCAGACCAGTACTTATTGGTAATAAAGATGTCCTTTCTGGCGACACCAGATTTTTCAACAGCCTTTCCGATTTCAAAGTCCGTGTGGTAGACTTCAGCTCCATCGATGTGGTTGAATCCTAATTTGATGGCCTTGACCAAGGTATCAACCAAAGCAGTGTCAAGCTCGTCATAGCTACTCTTGTACCATTTGGTACCGGTACCGTAGCCGACAGCTGGGATGGTGTTTCCGTTTGCTAATTTGAAGAACTTTCCTTGTAAAGACATACTGGGAAGTGAAAAATGTGAAATTTGAGAGATTGAGTCAATCGAATGGGAATTGAATGTCAAGAATGGATACAAGTACACACTGAACTCAATGGAATATGATATAAACACGATAAGACAAGAGAGAGAAAAGGATATGCATATTTATAGCAGAGAATAGAGGAAATCTCGGGAGTGCGTTTAAAGGAGAAAAGTGTGGAGTCAGATTTTTCAGTAAAGTTATTCACGATAGTGATTTGGGTGTGGATTTTTTTGTGGTGGTGGTGGTGTGGAAGGTATTCTACAGTGGGTATGCTTTCACATTTACACTTATGTGGTGGGATTGACGTTTGGTATCAATATGTGAATATGGTGTCATTGGGGTTCAAATGGTGGGTGCCGTGCTCGGTGCAATAGAGGATACAATCACTACTAATGATTTGTCATCAAAGAAAGAACTAGGGATCGAGTAGAATGGAGGCTTTACGCTGAATTATACAGTTCTCACCCAGAACTGTCAAAGTACTGTGTAGTTGCTGCTGCCATTTTCCATCCAAACTGTTGGCGTCTACACTTGCACGTTTACCCATAACCATTACGTAGAGACAGTGAAAAGCAGGCTCGGTTATGCACGGCACGGGACTCGGCCCAGCCTCAATTAGGTGTGAAGTGTGGAGAGAATGAGAAGGTTGAGAATTCTGAAAGTTGCTAGTGGGGTAGGAAGTATGTTTTTATATGTTTTTGCAAAGAAGTTCTCAAATTCAGGTTTTATTATGTACTTGAGTGAACTTTGTGATCGTCCTTCAGGTTGGGGAGAGCGGTGAGCTAGTGAGGTGGCGACCATAGCTCAGCAGCTTGATTGGAAGAATGGAGTTTGACTTTGCACTAGTGGGGAATTTTGGTTCAGGATCGTAGAACAATAGCTCGGCGTGAATAGAAACGAAATTGGCTGATGATTTGGCATCGTTCATTCGTATTGATGTCCAGACATACATACTGATCCAGGAATGGTATTTATATGAAATAATTGGAAGAGTAAAGGTTTCATCGAATGGTGATTAATCTGTGATTATTGACCCATTTATAACTAGAATCTCACCTAATAACAGGAACTCAATGGCACTTCTGCCTACTTATCTTTTAGCTTATTAAGCGTATCAAGAGATGGTTTTTCCTATTTTCGTAGCTTATTCCATTCTATTGACTAATCTCCTTCAAGACCGAACATTTGGCTTCAGGATCGACCCTGCAAACATTCTTCCATCGTCCATCGTAATCACTTTCATCATCCAGATGAATCCTCAACCATATCCTAATACGAGTCTTAGCAACAAGACCTGTCCTCTTCTCCCTTAGGTGTATCTACTACCCTTTGAAACGCTAGAACGCTGCAATCTTTTCTCGCTACATTTTGCGCGATTAGGCAGGTCGCTCCGCCGCACCGTTCTATCGAGATCGTTATCTGCCGCGATCGACAGCCAAGACACGCTATCTGTCGCTACCATTACAATATCGAATCAGTGAAATATTTAGGTTCCAGAACAGCATCGACTCATTTCACCACATTCATACCTATTGGTAAGATAAGAACTGTGTATTTGAGGTTATTAACCGTGCTTCATTGTAGTTAGACGCTTTTTTCACCAATTGAATATAGATAGCTCACGTTGATAATCTTCTACCACTGCTCACTAGACCTCGTGGTGCTATCTCATCTCATATACGCTGGCACGAAATTTCAGACACTGCTATTACTATAGCATCCATTTGGTATTATTTCAAACTCATTCCTTTCGTTGCTCGTTATCTCAATAGATATAGCTGTCCACCTATGTCGAACAATCCAAGAATCGGCGAAACTGCTCCGCTTTTAGCAGTAGTCTCTAGTCATAGCTCAGTGCTAAGCGAGGAAGAGACTGATATTATATCCTACATTGACCAAAGAAGAGTTTCAATTGCTTCAGCTGGCCCTGATAGAATCCCATCGCCATTTGCCGTCAAGCACGCTCCAATTCACGAAAGAGATCGGTTGTCCCATAGCATTTCACGTAACTCTTTACATCTACCAGATATATCTGATCTCATATCGAATCATGATATTGCTCCGGAACCAGAGACAAACTTCAAGACAGAAGTGACAGTTTTGCTATACTATTCAGCCCCTTTGATTTTAACCTTCTTGTTACAATATTCATTGACCGTTGCCTCTGTATTTTCAGTGGGAAGATTGGGCCCATCTGAGTTGGCTGCTGTCAGTTTGAGTTCTATGACCGCCAACATCTCAGGTTACGCTATCATACAAGGAGTTTCTACATGCCTAGACACTCTCTGTGCCCAAGCATATGGAAGAAAGGATTTCAATACGGTTGGTCTTCATTTTATAAGGTGCAACTACTTATTACTTCTTCTATTTGTTCCCATGTTCTCTTTCTGGGTATTTGGAGCGGAACCAACATTGCTTGCTATAATTGGAGAAGATGAGGCACAGCTTTGTCATTTAGCAGCATCCTATTTGAGGATATTGAGCTTTGGATTGCCAGGTTTCATCTTGTTCGAAAATGCAAAGCACTTTCTTCAGAGTCAAGGAGTTTTCCATGCTTCTACCTACGTCTTAATAATTTGTGCTCCGTTGAACGCTTTCTTGAACTACTTGTTGGTTTGGGATAAGAGATTTGGTATTGGTTTCAACGGCGCCCCATTGTCTGTTGTTATCACTAATTGGCTTATGTGCTTCCTGCTATATGCCTATATATTTTTTGTGAAGGGTTATCAATGTTGGCCAAAACAGCAGTTGCTTGATTCAGTTTATTTTAGGAATTGGTCTAAGATGATAGACCTCTCTATTCCCGGCGTTTTGATGGTCGAAGCAGAATGGCTTGCCTTCGAAATAATCACTTTTACTGCATCAAAGTTCGGCACGAAGGTATTGGCCGCCCAATCGATTGTCAGCACAACCTGTGTCTTGTTGTATCAAATACCTTTTGCTATTTCAATAGCAGCATCCACTAGAGTTGCTTGGTACATTGGAGCAGCGTCAATCAAGTCAGCCGAGACAGCTACTTCAGCAGCAATTACTACTTCATTGTCTTTAGGAATTATAAACTGCTCATTCATCTACATCTTCAGAGAGTTTCTTGCATCTTTGTATACGGATGAAGAGGATGTCATTAAATTGGCAGCTAAGGTGTTAATTATTGGAGCTATTTACCAGATTAACGACTTCTTATCGTGTTCAACTGGAGGTATTTTACGTGGGCAAGGAAGACAGAAGATAGGCGGGATCTTGAATCTAATAAGTTACTACCTCATTGCTTTGCCATGTGCCTTTTTATTTGCATTTTACTTCAAGTTAGAACTCGTGGGATTATGGCTTGGTATGATCATAGCCCTCTTCTTCGTATCAGTATCCCAATACTACTTCGTTGCCACGAGTGACTGGGAAACAATCATCAGTGAGTGTATCAATGAAGGAATTTTAGAGGACGGTAATATTAGCATCGACGCACACTCCAGTGTTCCCGCAATGACATCATCTACATATGTGTAATCTATCATTCTAATTCTCTCTGTACATAGACGATTTAAGAATGTTAAACCCATCAGCCCATTATCTGTACTCAAAGCCCTTGTTACGACGTAGTTCCCAAGATACTATGCATCAGGAATTTAATCGAGCAACGAACATGTCTGAAATCCACGTAGAGGAATCACACTTGAGGATAATATCATTGAATGAGTTGTCAACAACCTCTCCGAGATTCACCCATTAAGCCCCGTAACCTTCCATTCTGCAATAGCGCCTGCAAACGACGCAAATATCGTAACTAAGTACTGCAAGCAGTATCCTTAAAACTCAAGATACAATAGCCGATTTCTTGCACTGGTACGCCTTCTTGGCGAGGACAACTAAAAAAGTGTATCAGTTTAGAAGTTCACTGCTGAGTGCATCACAATGCCCTCTACACGCTGAAAACTGTCATCCTGGTTCAGTAACTGAGATTATGCTGCTAGTAGTAACCTCAAAAGATAGGCTTAGTGATGTTTTGACTCTTGGAACAGCAGACGTGCCGTGGGTATCTCGATATCACTTCGGCGAAATTTTTGAATATTGGTATCCAGTGATAAGAGCAAAACATCTTCTGGCTCATTCATCTCGGGCATTCTACACATCTTTGGAATGCGTAGCTCGTTGGCTCTTCTACTCTCTTTGCAGGCATTTACGAACCAGCGAACATAAATGACTTACATTCTAGAACGTGGTATGAATTTACGAGGTCAAATAGAGCCACCACATACAAACTCAAGAAAGTCACTTAGAAAATACCAGTTTGAACTTGCCGCACTCGCCATTAAGTAATGTTTCATTGCTGCATTCCCATTAACATTTGCGACTAAATCTAACCGCGTAGGTATTATGTCAAGCCTCCTGATGCCTCAATTCTGATCAAACACGTAACAGAATCGTAGAAAGCCGATTTGGGACAGCTGTGTTATGAACTCTCATTTAGAGGCTGCTTCGTACAGCATCATGCATAAATAGCTGGCCATAAGGTGTCAAGCATGCCTTGAAGAAACAGACCTCTCTCGTTAGGAATGCAAATCACCTAGTTAATATTATACGCAAGCGAAGCCTGATACTTGGGGAAGCCCAGGACATAGGCTTCCAGAATAGTCATGGAGGTGTGCACCGAGCATCATTTTTGATTTAATTGTTCTTCCAAGAGTCTAATTCTGCTGTTGGCCGCCTCTAAGTCATGCTTGTACTTTGCAAGTAGTTGTTCATCTTTATCAGCCATCAGGTCAACTTCTTGTAGGACATTATCGCATAGAGTCTTGATTTTTGCATCCTTCGTCGATGCTTTCACTACGCGTACTTTTTCCTTAATACTGAGTCCCGATTTGGACGTCTTGGTAGTTGAATTGTTCGATTTTTTGAGAGCCCTGTATTTCACAATGAGCTTGTAGTAGCCTTGGTAGAACATCTGAGAATTTGTCATTTCCTTGATGTACGCCTCTTTGAGATCAAGGTACTTCTGGAGAATGTTACCTGGGATATTTTCCTTCTCATTCTCATTTATGCTGATGTCAACCAACTCATTCAAATTGTGAAGGAACCGGTTCTGGCTCTTCACCTGATTGATTGCCGAGTCTAACAGAAAACCCTGATCGTTATTTTTTGGTCTAAAAGTTCGTAATTCATAGCTGATTTCTTGTTGAAGATTGGCAATTTCGTCAGTTATTCGGTCATTTTCGGTCTTGTCATCTGGCGAGTTCTTGGACTTCCTGCCTGTATACCGTTGTATGGTCAGATCGGGTATATTCTTATTTCTAAGGAAATTGGCATGGTTCGTAGCAGGTTGAAGACCTCTACCTGGAGCCCTAATTGCATATTCATTTTGGATCGTCGCAGCCAGGGTGCTTCTTGGAAACTTGCCTGGGTAACTACTTGGCAACGAGTAGTTGGAGACTCCTAGAGAATGGTTCGTTTTGGTATAATTCTCCAGAATACGCTGGAAATCACGATTCAATTCTTCATCTGAGTCGAGATCATCATCTGAGTAATCAATAACATCGCCTGATAATCGCTCCGGAGCACTGCCTGCAGTGGACCTGAAGTTCCTGGTGTTTTGGTGGTTGGTAGGGTTGTTGTAGTCAATTGTGTGGTTGTAATCTATCGTGGGCTCATTAGTTAGCGGGGAGGTGTCCTCACTGGCACCAAATAAGTACTTCCACATACACTATAGAATTCCACGAGGAACTGGGTCAATTTTTAATCCGGAAGGTTGGGGGGAAGTGACGATACCCTTGAACTGTTGTGAAGATTCACTGCCATTTCATTGTTTATAGAGAACGATATTGAAAAGTCCACTCACGTGACTCAGAAATCGTATTTATTTTGGTCGATGCAATTGGAATGCAGAGATCTGTGTCTTCATGCATGTGTAAAGCATAAATGGTCCATAGTAATGTACAGCGACAATTGCAGCGGCACGGGTCTTATTGGTCTTTGGAGCTTGTATTGTAGTGGATAAGAAATATCAATGGACTGGTCAGCGCAATCGAGGATTGACGCTGGCCCACTATACGGCCGTGAAAAATTTGCGATTAGGCTGCATATGTTAAGGTTTAATAGAAGTCAAAAGCAAAGCCTTCTTGTAATCATCACAAAATACACGAAAGTTTTACATCAAAATATTAGTAACAATGGACCCACTCCACCAAATTGTACGGCGAAATAGGAGTTTGCCAGCAGTTCATTCCTTCGCAACGTTGCACCTTCTGTAAATGGAAGTCCATTACCGCGGCTTTTGAGTAAGTGGTTATCTACTACGGCGAAATAGAGCCCCTCGGCCCCTGGAACGTTTGAGAGTGACATCCGAGCTAGCTGTAGTAGGGAGTTTTTGTCGCAATCTTTGCCATAGCTGAAAATAAACCAATACAAGAAATGATCGGCGCTGAGCATCAACCTTCATCGGTTTACGTCAAAGATATTTCCCCAAGAATTCCCCATTAGCCCGTGATACCTTTAGTCATGGCATAATCTCCGCTATAGCAACTGACCTCCGCTGCTGAATTCTGTTCTCAAGATATTTCACAAACCTTCCGCAATATACAAAGACACCTCAATGGGCCAATATTTTCTGAGCGATCCCTCCAAAAGCTCCCCCGGTCTTAATGGTTCCCCGAACAGGCAAAATATAACCCCGTTTATTTGATTGGCCTAACGTCGCCATTAGACGAGATTTCTCGTTTGACCACTAGGCCCTCATACGATGTCAGGGGAATATCTGCACTGGTGGATATAGTTTGCGGCACAACAACCGAAAACGGTTGAGTCCCGAAAATAAAGGTTTACAGTTGCATTGTTCTCTTGTCGCTCGTCTAATTTCGATGCAAATTTTAATAGAGGTATGAAGAATCTGATACATCAAAAAGGCATAATGGTGCAAAAGCTGGCCAGGGTTTCTTTGGTATGGTTCTATTGTAAATACGTAGTTGTCGATTGTTTTGAAATCGACTCAGTAGAGTTTTTAAAAGGGAGCAGTAATTACAGCATTATACTAGGGCCCCATTGCATCCCAATTGTAGACTCCCATCCTAATTATAAATGAATCAAGTGGCTTTCATTTTCCGCCGAAATGATAGGCGAGTACAAACACAGCCAGAGGCACTCACAGTGGAATACCAGGGGGACGTATACTCTTGAAGGATTATATCAGAATAGCACGTTCACAAAAATCATATATGTAGTATATTCGTACGGGTATTTCTTCATCTCGAATATTAGATTACATTCTCTACACATTCCAAAAGGTGGGGTGGGTACACATTTTGCAATATGTTTTAGAAACCCTGGCGTTCCTACATCAAACCTGTTGTGCCGCAGGTGTCACTACATACTTTGTTAGTAAGGTCAATACCGATATCACCCATCGTCTGTAATGTAGAGCTATTACTATACAGTTTGTTTGTAATTAGAGAGACAACGTCAGTTCAAGCTATCGTTTATTACCTTAATTATCTTTTCCAAATAGTCGGGAAGTTAACCAGGGATGACTTCTATTGTTAGTGAGTGTTTGTAAAACATTACACAGGCCGAGCATCCTTTTACCGAGCCTTTTGTTTAGATCTATTGAATGGAATACGGCGAATGGTCTCGAGACGAGAGTACAACGTAGAAACCACAATTACTCGACCGTACTTTGCAAATACGGAGGTACGTTAGGAAGCTAAGTTAGCGCATAATTTAGAGTGGCATTTTTTTGCATCCTACACTCCTGGATGATTAACAATGTGAACAATGAATTCCGTTGTTTTAGACCAGCCAGGCCTAATGAGTACATTTCTATGTATCTCCAAATAGCATGGTTGCAAGTTTGCAGTTACTCCTCACCAGATTGTCACTTTTTCTCGAGCGGAGTATACCACATTTACTCTATGTTGTAATCATGCGTTACATTCCCAGTAGAGAATTCATCATCAGGAATGAGTGCTGAAATATCTATAGATTTACGTCAACTTATCGTTTATACTCTAAAGTTCAACGCGTGCAAAAGTCACCAATGTCTATAAAACATCATCTAGAACCCAGGTCCTTCTTATCCGAACATTCTCATCACACGCTGCATCTCAACCAAGCAGAGCATTAGACGATGAAAAATAACGTGCACCTATATGCAATCTCAAAAATAGAGAGATATTCTAGCCAAATCTTTATTGGAGCCGCTTTTATAGGAGGTAAGCTATACCGATACCTACCATCTGGTGCTTTCATTGTTTCATGATTGTAGCAAAAGTTTGGACGCCTTTGGATGGGATATCGTCTATCTGATCGTGTGGCCCGGGCCTATACTGTCAAAATACAAACAATAGACAATAGTTGGCCCTGCGGTGATGTGCACCAAGGTTTGAATTATATCATTAAAAAGCTTATAACACGGTTCAGAGCTCATTCAAAACCATCATCGGCGAACCTCCTCCTTCCGATTTAAAACTATCAGACTATTCTTAGTTTTAAACGAAAAGAATGGGGACAGAATGACAACCGCTTGCAAAAAATAAATAACCCCATGAAACTGTCTACTAGTGTGAAGAAAAAGTCCACCCATTTTAGAGCACTTCAGAGAATTTTGAATTCTTGCAAATCTTGCCAGTGGCCTCTCCGTGCCATGATGTTTGGTTTGTTGAGTCTTCATGAATGCCCCTGTATCTAACCTCCACATGCATATGAGGCTAAACTTTAATTTTTGTATTTTCAACCTGGGCTTATTTTTTGCAAAATATTTTTTTGAATTTGTTTTTTTTGATGTTTGAATTGTAGCTTATGATGAAAATTTGAATATTGTCATATATATAACTTCCTAAAATTCCCCAGATGTCTCCAGTCCAAATGTTTCGATAGCATCTTTCTATTCTTCTACAAGTGTTTTTTTTCTACCAGTGTTGTGTCTTGGTCTAACAAGCTGCCGGTATATCTTCGTTCCTTTCAGCAATCACTACCCCTCATACCGCTTAAGCACGCTTGCAAATAGGCACAACAAATCACATTCACCTGGTCCTCATTCATTTCAAGCGGCTTGGAAGTTTATCTTCAGTTTGAACTTTGCATATATATTTGACGGTGTTGCTAGTTACAGCCATGTTCAACTTTCAAGACATGAGTGCTCCAAATCCACTCACCCCAAAATCATACAAGTCTACACCCACACAAAAGTACAGCGATGAAAACAAGGTTCCCCACTTTGTTCAATTCGATTACTCTACCGAGTTGTATGAATCCGAAGTTGCGGTTCACAACCAGTCCTTGGATGAATATTATCAAGAAATACAGGAGATGATGTTGTCTTCAATCGAAACTAATAGACCAAACCTTGAATTATACAAACAACAACCATATCTCTCGTTTGCCATCAGATCGAAACTTATAGACTTCTTACTCAAGATGTCCATAAGATTAAAGATCCTTCCATTCGTGTTCTTCCGTGCAGTGAGAATCTTTGACAGATACTGCTCCAAGAGAATAGTCCTTTTGGACCAAGCACAGTTAATAATAACAACTTGCTTATGGATTGCATCTAAGGTGCAAGGTGGAAATAACCACTTTGTTAACCTTAACAACTTGGAGAAGGTCCCAGCCATTAAGACTATCAATGACTTGGGTTATGGCTCTGGAGGAAAGTATTGGGGTCCTACTGAGAGATTCAGATTACCAAAGTTACACGAGTTGGTCAAATTGTGTGGAGCCAAGTGTAAGTACGATCAAGGTATGTTCAAGCAAATGGAAGTCCATGTCTTGTCTACTTTAGACTGGTCCCTCAGTGATCCAGGTATCGAAGAGTATATTATCGCCAGTGACGAATTTAGTATAATGCCTGCTTTAAGCGATAATAACGAGTTGTTCAAAGTAAAGGAGTTCCTAAGTTACATTTGTTTGTATGATTTTGAGTTGATCGATGTTAATATCCTTGAGCTCAGTCAAGTCATGATGGATTTAATCAATGAATCATTTGAATTGCTCCCTGGTGATAGATGTTACCAGAGAGTTTTGGTGGGGAATAGCCCAGTTCAGATTGAAGCCAGCCACTACAAGCACATCAAAAGAAACATGATTAAAACAGTATTGAATGCCTCAGAGTATATTCTCAGATTATTCAACACAAAGGGCCCACAATACTTTTACCATCAAGTAAATCTTGTCTACAAACACCCATATAATACCCCAACAGGAAGATCCCCACAAATCAGAATAAACTCTATGTCGACTTCTGTATCTTCTCCATCTAAGAGAAGCAAACCCGATACCACTCCAGTGACTCCAACAACCCCAATATCTTCTATGATGCTGCAGCTGATGGTTGCAATGATGAAGAAGTTTAATAACAATAATATTAATACTAATTCATCCATATACAATGCTCAACCAAGGAGCAAACTTCCATCTTTACCACAGATGAATACCCCACCATCAAAAATCAGCAGCAGCATGAACATACCCCCACCTCATCAATTGTCCAACGCAAACTACACCTTCAACTCCTCACCCATTTCGCAGTCTTCTGGTAAGACGAACATCTACAAATATGTTAGTTACAACAGTTCTCCGGCTATTCCTCCAAAGAATAGAAATCTCTACAAGCTTCCTGTGATCAATACACAGACTACTGGTTCACATCAACATAACAATTCACTGGTCAGTCTCAACTCGTCTGCCAGTTCAAGGGATACACACGAAGAGAGTTCAGACCTATTTGAGTTCGACTATATTCGCAAAAATGGTGTTAGCACACCACTAAGTGACAACGATTCTCCATTATTTCACAATGCTAAACATGCCACTACATCAGCTTTCTGATTGCAAATCGGTGAGGCATACCCTCAAGTTACGCATACTAACCCCTTTGCATATTTCTGGAAGAGCCTCCTTACACACAAGGTGGCCACTCCATGAGTTTAGACTATACATATACAGCCAGCCCGTCGCTATACAAAATGCTCGAGTTCCAAAATTCTATGTTTTTTATTTAATTCTCATTCATGTTACACATTCTTTCTTAATCGTCCAAGCAGTTCTATTTGGCAGCTTTAGACGAAGATTCTAAATTCTCATCAAATTTTTGTTATCTAGTTCCACATTTCATAGCCATATTCCCCCATTTGCACTTCATATTTAATACATACTTACAGTTCTTGTCCTCCTTACTATCGCCAAGCACTAATAGCGATTTCCAGATTTTTACCCCTAGGTAGCTTGCGTAGTCAACCACTATGGAAAATTGGTGGATCTACCTGAATCAAGGCGATCAAAGACGTCGATCTCAACTCTACAAGCGTTTCTTTTCGCCCATTTGTTCAGCCATCGAAAAATTCATCACTATGAGTAGGAGTCGGTAAAAAAAAGAAATAGCGCCATTGCGAGCAATTCCGTTGTATAGGACAGGCAATAATTCTGGAAGTCTTTCAATTCAAAGCTACCTTGGGTAGCTGCCTCAGTTTGAAGCAAGTTGAAGCAAGTTTCCGCACTGAACGAACCCTTCAATCTGTAGTCCACCAAACTATATGTTCTCTATCGCCTTAGACTGCAAAATCCGGCACAAGATGCGTCTCCACGTGACTATAGCTTCGGTTGCAACCAGCGACATGCTGAAAATGTCTAATTCAGCTGCAGCAGGCACCCTGGAAAGGCATACGAGATTACCATAGGCAGAAGAATATTTGTGTTGAAAAGGCTGGCGGGCGGGAATAACAATTGAGCCTACTATGGGGCTACATAGTGGCAGATGTGTCTAGATTGAACCTATAGAGCCTGTTCTCAGCGGTTGTGGTGTACCTGTGATCCTTACCATGGACCCATTTAGGAAGGGCAGCGTAGGCGAAGCGGTGAGAGTTTCATATAGCCTTTAGAACAGGAAGACATGTGAGATCAACAGGTACAAGCCCCTACTGCATTTAAGGCCCCGAGAAACCGCAGTTGTCAGTTGCTGAAAGCACACAGTGCGTCTTTAGGTATGGTTGGTTGCTTCGCCAGGCATAAAGTGGACACAGGGGTGAACCCCAACCAAGAGATATGTGCGTTCTAATTAACATTGCATACTAGAGGCACCTGTGATGCCTGGTATTGGCGTTAACTCATGAGTATTGAATATTGTGGGGCCGTGATACACAACACTTTACTCCAGGAAGTGCAAACCCACCATTTCACGTACCTGCCCGAACTGCATTACGGATCGGCCTCCTGCTGTTTAGTCCTAAATATAGATTTAAAATCATTTGACGCACCGGATTAAGTTAGCACTATTCCATTTGTAGCTTCTGATGCATGCGCTTGTTTTTTCACAGACTCTTGCATCTTGATCAAAGAGACTACCAGAACACATGAACGATACATAGTTTAAAGGATGCAAAAAGTTGGCTCATAAGACGATGGAAACGTCTGGCCACTGAACAAGGACGATGGCTCTATAAAACGTGGACTCTTTGAAAATTACAATCCTGACTAGACAGATTTAGGGGACGATTGCATTCGCCCGCCCAAGGGCAGTTTAACCGTCTTGACGTCACCTCTTCTTGCACTCCCGTTGCCTACGGATCGGGCCAATTTCTCCTCAGTCTGCTACCATGCAATCCACGTCTGTTCATACCGCCTCTAGCACTGACCATCTGCTACTCCCCGTCTCTCCCAGTGACACAGTGACATCAACAACATGCAGTATTTACTCCTGTATAAACCGCTATTCTCTGCTTTGGTGCCTGAAATGAAACTCACCATACATAAAAGAGCACTGCCAACACCTCTTTCTTCCTCACGTGATATATACACGTACGCGAAAACTTCTTCGGTTTCTCTTCTCCCCTGCTTTGTTACTGTGTGTATGATTCTAAAAAAAAACAGCGAATGGCGTGCGCAACACAAGAAAATGGGCTCTGCTGCGTTCTCAGATGTTTATGGATGTGTAAAGCGAGAAACGGTAGCGGCTAATAATTTAATTATAGCAAATGGTGTTTCTTTCCAGCAAGGATCTGTAGCATCGAGATTATTTGATAGAAACAGCAAGAAAAACCGCGTCGCCACCTCCGGAAGTGAACCTGTCTCACATCGGACCTGACTCTTACATTATTTCATCGCTTCTTACTCGTTTAGCATATAGTGTTCCATCGCATCCTTGAATCGTTGTAGTTGACAGCTCGAGGTTTGATTCCACGCAAAATCAAAGAAAAGTCCACGCAAATCCAGCAAATATACTATACATTCGAGGCGTACAAATATCAGTTCTTACATTCGCTAGATTTAACCAGAATCAGTAGAAAACCACATTTCACGCACATCATTACCCTTCATAGTCTTGTTGTTTGTGTTACTAAGTTGTCGTTAATTCATTGATTTGATCCTCATATTTATTATCACCTCAACCTTTACGTCCATCCATATCCATATTAATCATGTTTCTCCGCACATATATCATCGCAGCATCTTCCCTTTTATCAACTTTAGTGTCTGCTGACCCTAACACAGCCGAGCTTGTTGGAACCTGGTCGTCGAAGTCCAATACAGTATTCACAGGACCAGGCTTCTACGATCCCGTAGATGAGCTTCTCATCGAGCCTGATTTACCAGGAATTTCGTACTCCTTCACAGAGGACGGCCACTACGAAGAAGCCATGTACAGAGTTCAAGGTAACCCACAGAACCACGCTTGTCCTATCGGCTCAGTCACCTACCAGCATGGAACTTACGAATTATTATCTAACGGCTCCCTTGTATTAACCCCAATCGCTGTTGATGGTAGGCAGTTACTCAGCGACCCCTGTGGAGGTGATCCAACCAAGTCGACTTACACAAGATACGTCCAGCCAACTTGGTTCAAGACTTATCAAGTCTATGTAGACCCATACCATGGTAGATACACACTTCAGATCTACCAGTTCGATGGCTCCAAGATGCAGCCATTGTACTTGGCTTACAAACCACCTTTGATGCTTCCAACGTACGCATTGAACCCTACCGATGATGCCTCCAAGACCAAGAGTTCGTTGAGTAGAAAGGTAAAGAGATCTTTGGAGAACCAGTATAGAACCAATGCCGTTAGAGAGGTTACTGGGGATAAATTTGAGATCTACTGGTGGTTCTCTGTTGCTTGTTTGGGAGTTGCTTCTACGTATGTTTTCATGCGTTAAGCAGAATTAACATTTGTGTATATTAGTCTTCAATAAGAGGAATCATTATTAGATGGGAGTTTCACATTTTGTAGAGAGACATAAAGGAAGGAGAGACTAAGCTGATTGAAAAGAAGCACTGTTGAAGCTGCTGCGTGTAGGGGGAACCACAAGTCGATGACCACCACATGCACCAAAAAGGGAAATAGGAGCCTGCCGTAGCCTAAAACCTTAGAATATCTTCGATTTGAGGATAGAGTTTGTGTAGCATTCCTTGTTTTTAGAATCTGGCAAGACGGGGACCGAGATATTTATGTTGCATCCAAGAAGGTTGATGCTTGGCCAAAAGTAAGATCTAGCTCGGTATCTCTTACTACTTTTCTGTCAATGTTCACAAGAGTTGCCGAATAGATTCTTCTCATTTAGAAGAGGTTTTCTATTTTTAAAGTCTTGTCTTTCCGTGTTTAATACCTTGTTCGCTGTCAAACTATCTACTCCATATTTCTTAATAGCCTACGGGATTATTCGCAGTCTTCAATCACAGAAAGGTGAAAGTGTGGTGGTCAACTTTGTGTTCTACGGTGAGATTAACATTTAGTAAAGCTTAAGTTAGTATCTCACTTATTTTGATTCAAAGTATCGTATAAGTTTATTATTCTCTTTGGCTTTAATTTTATATTGTTGTATTTCTCTTAACGATGCTTTCTGTAGTTACAGACAAATATCATACTTTCAAGGGTCCGGTCGCCAAAGCCCCTCTTAACGAGTTCTATGAGAGCGGGTTGCCGCAAATAGAATATACAACAAGTGATCTCTAAAAAAATTGAGTAGCTGACGACTCAAAAGGGATACAAGTTGTTTGTCGACTTTATCTTACTCATATTCACCATGCTATTTAAAAAAAGGTTTACTATCAATACATGATAATTGGCAGATTGACCCCAATCAGTTCTGAAAGTGAGTCTGAAACGATATTCTGGAAGGTTAACGAAGGACAACGTATGTGCACAGCTTTAAGGTGTCTCTCATTCCACAGGGCATTGATGGAAGTTGTTCAAAAGGGTGCAAAAAAAGTGCGCTGCTGCAACCGAAATAGGCGCATAGTATTTAACAATACCTCAGTAAATGATGACAACGTACCCACCAATTTTAGCTATATATGGGTATTTAGCTTCAAGATGAAATCCTATATACTTACCTCGATGCAAACATAGACATATCTGTGGCATGCACAGCATGTCCACATCACATCCATACTTCCAGCTAACAGTGCCCTCTACCACAACCCCTTTACCACGGTATCCACCCCTGCACACCGCCCCCAAGTCACCCGTTCGTGTGGAGGCAAAGAATCACACGGCGGCGCTTAATCAGCCAGACGCAGTAATCTCTTTACAACACATTTGTGCTGTAAAAGAATGGATGTATTAGTACGAGTATTTATAGTTCTATATTTACAGCGGTTAGTAATCGTTGTTAATTAAGTGGTTGATACATTCACATCAGTGCTGTTCACTATAGTAGCTGAAACACCATTTCTAGAGACGGTTTTGCCAATCCATCTCTGTCCCCACAGCGCCATCTCGTCTTATCCTTATTAGTGATAAACGAGAACTGATCTCTCATCAATCGCCTGAATTTCCACCTTTTACTCCCAAATAGAGTAGCAATAGAACCACAGACCGAACCCAAATCATCCCAATATGTCCTGGTTTGGCTCATCCTCCGAGTCGACCGTCGAACTCGACAAC
The DNA here is from genome assembly GCA_030572575.1 of Scheffersomyces insectosa. Classification (NCBI taxonomy): domain Eukaryota; kingdom Fungi; phylum Ascomycota; class Pichiomycetes; order Serinales; family Debaryomycetaceae; genus Scheffersomyces; species Scheffersomyces insectosa. The sequence continues at coordinate 117,301 of JAJMAO010000004.1, forward strand.
AAGATCCAAGAGGCAACATCAGAAGCCATCCCTAACGGAGAACTCGACCTCGCCCTAGCACTTGACGTCACTGACCTCATCAGAAGTAAACAACTCCCTCCCAAACAATGCATGAGGTCCCTCAAGAAACGTCTTGGAATGACATACTCAAACCCTAATTTACTAAGCTCGACGTTGAAGTTAGTCGATCTCTGTGTCAAGAACTGTGGAGAACACTTCCTAGTGGAAATTGCATCCAAGGAGTTCATGGATTACCTCGTTGACTTCATCTTCAAAGTCCACTACGATGTCAAACACTCTTCTATCCGTAACCAGCAAGCCAAAAACGACGTTGGGGAGTTGATCCTCTCGTTGGTTAAGGAATGGTCCATTCTCTTTGAAAACCAGCCAGAGTTGGCATATGTTATCAGATGTTTCGAGCGTCTTGATGCCGAGGCATATGCCTTCCCCGACTTTGCTCAAACTTCAGCCCTTAACTCCAAATTCCTTGATACCAGCGTTCCTCCAGATTGGGTAGACGATGACAAATGCATGATCTGTTACGATAAATTTTCCATGATCAACAGAAAGCACCATTGTAGAGCATGTGGTGGTGTATTCTGTCAAACACACTCCAACAACTTTATTCCATTAGTCCTGTTGGGAATTCTGAAGCCTGTCAGAGTGTGTGACAATTGTTTAGCCAAGGAGAAGCTGAAGAGCGGACATCATGGAGGTAGCGTCAGAAGCCCTCGTCACTCCAGAAACACCTCAAGGAACTTGGACAGTGCTGTAAATAATGATGACGACGAGGACGAAGAATTGAAGAGAGCTATAGCTTTAAGTTTACAGGATACTGGCATTAAGTCTAATCCAGCCGTTGTTAACTCGAATCCAATGGTCAACAGCTCTTCCAATAGACGTTCCAACGCTGTCACTGATGAAGAGGATGATGATGACATTAAAGCAGCAATTGCTGCTAGTATGAAGGACTATCAAGAGCAAGAGAAGATCAGAAAATTTCAGGAAGAGTACCAGAACCAAAACAACCAGCAATCCCAGACCCAATGGGGCCAACAAAGTCAACAAAGTCAACAACAAGAAGAGGATCAATTCTATAACATTCCAATTCCTCAAAATACCGGTGCTGCTTACGGGCAACCTCAACAACAATTCAATAACAGCACTGGTAACTTTCCTGGAGCTCCTCAATCTCAGAACGACCAATTCAACAATAATAGAATATCTCCAGTCAGCCACATGGATCAACACAAGCGTGTTGTCGATCTCACTCAGGAGGAGGAACAAAATATCAACAATTTCATAGTCTCCATGTACAAGCTCAAGAATGATCCTAAATCTAGTAGTCGCATACACGACCCAGAACTCAGCAACTTGCATACCCAGGTCTGCCCTCTTAGAGGAAAGGTTACAAAATCCTTGATTTACACTGTTGAAAGACAAAAGGCATTCACCGAATTAAACAACAAAATCTCAGCCCTAACTCGTTTATACGAGGAGTACTTAGACGCGAAGTTAAAGAAAACCTATGGAATTCAGACAAACCCAGTAGTTCAAGTTCCTGGTATCAACGGCTACAATCAACAGGCTCCAACACAGAATTTAGGCTACAATCAACAAGTTTCCGCCCAACACTCTGGTTATAGTCAACAAGTTCCAGCTCAATCAACTGGTTACAGCAATGAAATTCCAAACTATGTTCAACAAGAAAATACAGGCTATAATCAATATAATCAGCAACAACCAGAGCAGCAGTATCAATCTGCGGTTGAAAGACAGGGTACAGGTTATCCACCTAATCCATTCAGTGCACAACAAACTGGCTATAAACAGAATTCGAATTCGGGACAAACTCCAGTTCTGGGACAGGCAACTGGCCAATCGCCTGTTAGACAAGATGTGCAACCAAATTCATACTACGCATCGTACCCTCCCGAGGAAGAGTATCGCCCATCTGAAGAGATTCCATTGTACCCAGAACCAATCGAGCAAGGGACCAACCAGTCTGTACCGGTTCCAACGTTTTCCTATCCACCACAGTCACAGGAGGAAGAGGAAAATAAGTATGTTCATCCCTCTTTGAATCAACAGACGGAATTCCTGTATCCTCCACTGCAGCAATACGACGCATCGCCAAGTGGGCCGAAATATTCAAATTCAGATAAGCAGCAACAGCAACAAGGCTATCCATCCTACCCAGAGAGTGACCAGAAGCAGCTGGCTTATCCCTCCTATCCCCCATATGGAGAAGAATCTACAGAAGATGAATCTGATACTAAGAACCAATACGCTTCTACATTAGGTAACAATTACACGGGTCAAATAGACTTGCAGCCAGTCCATCCAACAAGGGAAAACGTGCTTAGAACGAGGTCATCCGAATTGCCTCCACATGCTGTAGAAGCTGCAAGTGCTAGATTTCCACCAATTGACGCAGTAGAAGAAGAGTATGAGCTAGAACATCCTGATCCAACAGCTTCATCAGTTCCTTACCCAGCTCAATTTCCCTCAGTTCCATCAAATCAAGAACCAGAGAGACAGCCTAGCCCTAAGAGATCCATTCCTGAGCCGGAACCATTGATTGACATATAAGACATACATAGCGTATATTATATCCTATCGATATGAATATATATATTTGAGATATGAGAATAACCTTGTAATTGAAATAGCCGTAGTCAAGTGTAGATAAATGACATCTGATATTTCTTCATAATCACTAAGCCAGTTGGAGTACTTGTTTTTCTATAAAACCTCACCAATCGCAATTGCCCCAAAATTGTTTGTGACTCGTAAATATTTTTTTAAGAGCTAGGGCTGTAACCACTACCAACATTAACAAACAAAGCCACGCAATACCATTAGTATTAACGGCTTTTCTTTTTCTTCGCTTCACCTGTCATAGTTTCTCAGAATAATGCCACCTAGCGGAATATTTCTATCTTATTCTGTCATCTTCTCCATCGCCCGTATATACACCTCCTGTACTTCTAATATACAATCTCTTACACCCTTTATGCTTGTGCCTGTACCATGCACGCTCACCATTATTGCTGCAGAAAAACCGTTTCTCACATTTTCGCAATTGCACATTTTTCAATGAGGAATTTTCGGTGAAAATTTGAGTCTGCAATGAGTCCTATGATTTGGGATTGCTTCTTCTTCTAGTAACACATAAAACCAGTGCATTTCCGTAGCCGAACTCGCCAGAATACTGCCCCAATAAAGTGCCAGTATCAACCTCCACTTTGTTCTTAATAGTCATAACTTTTTTAGACTAGAATACCCACGCTTCCCTTTGAAGTTCCCAATTTCCCCCTACGAGAGCTGCCGCTTGAGGTTCTATAAGCATTCTTACTCACCAACATCGTGAGTGATTGAAAATTAAAAAGAGAAGTTAAACACTCGCTCCACATCTGTCTTGTTTGTCCCCACAGAAGAGAGAGAAGTTTATACGGATCAGTGAAAAAAAATTATTACTGCCCTTAGTGAATCCAACCCTGGAATTATAACTGAAAGATTAAAAAACTTGCTTCCAAGTTATGACCCCTTCCATTGAAATTTGCCACGATGAACAAGCCATTTTCGAATCTGCAATTGCAAATGATTCATTAATTGCCCATTCTCGTAAGTTATCGCTTTCCAGCAATGCCATTGCCAGAGCTAACGCAAGAGAGTCGCTTTCCACTGCCATCGGAAAGAGAAACTTTGCTAAGACATTGATTAACCAAGTCTTGATTGATCACATTTCTGAGATCGACCATGAAGAGTGCGAGGCCGGTGAAGAGGACTCCTTCTTTGTTTGCGACTTAGGCGAGGTTTACCGCTCCTTCCAAACCTGGAAGCAGAAATTGCCTCAGGTTCAACCTCACTACGCTGTCAAGTGTAACACCAACTTAGAAGTCATTAAGTTGTTGGCCAAGCTTGGTGCCAACTTCGATTGTGCCTCCAAAAATGAAATCGACACAATCTTAAACCTTGGAATCAGCCCAGAAAGAATTGTCTACGCCAACCCTTGTAAGACCAATTCTTTCATTAGACATGCTGCCAAGGTCAACGTCAACTTGACTACAGTAGACAACACCCAAGAGTTGTACAAGTTGAAGAAGTTCCACCCAGAAGGTGGAATTTTGATTAGAATCGCAACCGACGATGAAACTGCTCAATGTAGATTATCTACTAAGTTCGGTTGCACATTGGATGCAGCCATCAACGAGTTGTTGCCTTTGGCCCATCTGTTAGGGTTGAACGTTAGAGGTGTTGCTTTCCATGTGGGTTCAGGAGCTAAAGACTTCGATTCCATCTACAAGGCTATTAGGGACTCCCGTGTCGTTTTCGATACTGCCATTGGTTTCGGTTTCAAGATGAAAGTCTTGGATATTGGTGGAGGGTTTGAATTAGAAACCTTTGAGGAATCGTCCTACATGGTCAAATCCTCGTTGGATAAGTTCTTCCCTACCAAATTCACCAATGAATACGGTATCAAGTTTGTTGCTGAACCAGGTCGGTTTATGGTATCGAATGCTTTTACTTTAGCAGCCCATATCATTGCTCGCAGAGATATTGACCAAAAGTACGCCGAGAGCGAAAATGAGAAGGAGCCAGTTCGTGCCATGGTATACATCAATGATGGTGTCTACGGTAACATGAACTGTATTTTATTCGACCACCAACACCCTCAAGCACACGTTTTGACACACAAGAACAAGTTTTTTTATTACTCCGACAAGGATGTTAATCAGAGCAAGATTGAGAATGATGCTGATGAAAAGGGCATGCATCACTTCTCAATTTGGGGACCAACTTGTGATGGTTTAGATTGTGTTTCAAGCAAGTGTGCTTTGAGCCAAGATGTTGAAGTAGGTGACTGGTTGTACTTCCCTAACTTGGGAGCCTACACCTCTGCAGCTACAACTTCGTTCAACGGATTAGGTGGAAGTGCACACACTATTTATGTTGCTTCCGAAGACTTTTAATCTATAGATTAAGTTGTCTATATAATTTGGGATACTTCGATGTTATCCATATATATTAATATTTAGCTATTCAATGAATGAAGTTTGTTTTCGTCTTAACAATGGTGAGGTATAGAGATGCTAACATTGTAAGATCCGAATGAGAATGCAAATTTAAAGTTAAGCCATATGTGCTGCATTCATTGTTTCCACATATATAAAACCGTTTCACCGGATAATTCATCTTCCAAGCTTTTTACGTCATATGCCTGACTTCTATTTCCAGTAGCCTCAATTGAAGGTCCACAGCAAAACACTCACACGCAAATCATCCAAGACTCAATTTCTTACTGACTCCTACCATCGCACACGACCAGTTCAACTACGAAGCAGTGCACAGCACTATCACCTCAGTCTTTTCAAACTCGGGACTTCGAAGTATCCCATTCCCACTCCACATCAGAATCTTTCCAATACACAATGCCCCTTCCAAATCGGCCGAAGTTTACGAGCTCGACCTCATGGGTTCTAGACCCGATTACATGATAATGTACCAACCCTTTTGCGACAATGCACGACCGGACTGCAAGATTAACGTTTTTTTCCAAACCTCAACCGGCCCCTCCTCACCAGGATTTCTTATTTTGAATGATACCATCGGTGTCACATGGCGTCTAGTCACGCGTCACTGACGGAACCTTTATTCGACAGCAATATAGAAGAGTAATGTAGCCATTAGATTGACGGACACCTTCAACAGAAGTTTCTATTACACACTTCAACTGAAATCTCCAAACCCTACTCTCGCACTTCAAAAAAAGAACACATCCGACCATTACCACCTCCTTACTTCTCTTCACTACTTCTTCCCCATCTCTTCCTGGTAATTCAGCTCCCGTCACACAACGATAATCTGAACCTTCTCGTCGCACTCTATGCACAACCGGTTTTCCAATCATTCAAAAGAGGCAACGATTGCAGTAGACGGTGTAAACTGCCTGTGTTCAATTGAAGACATCGGTAGTAGTAGAGAAGTGTACGATCGGCGGCAAGACGAAGTTCAGTCGAGACATTGATATAACTACCGCTAGAGGACCTGATTTTTTCAGTATACTGACCGCAAGTAACCTGTATTCATCGCATAGATCGGTTACATATTCCACCTGTTGTGACACTCACAGTATTCTTACAGTCGTTCGACACGTCAGCCAAGAAACCGTTTGTGACATCGCTTGTTTGACCATTGATCACTCATAACCCGCCCCCAGACCTGAAGTCCAAATCGTATTGCCAAGCTTTTACCGTCGCCTTGGACGAAAAACACAATTGTGTATCATCTACGTCATTGTTTAACAGCATTAAAACCGATACTTGACACACTCACAAATTTGACAATTTGAGTTGCTTCCAATCCATATCTATACCGTTACAAACTCTGTTATCACAAACCACTATCCATAATGTCACAAGCAGTGCAAAACGCAACTCAGATTTCTAACGCTTTAAACGCCCTTAAGCAGAAAAACCCTCCTCCACAAAAGGACTACTCTGTCTACGTCACCGACGAAGGTCAGACAATTCACACCAAAGAGAGAGCAGTCGCATCAGTACCTCCTCCAGCCACCTTTAAACCCACAGATGAACAACTATTCCTTCCAAATGGACTTCCTAATTGCGCTTTTCTCAAGGACCATTTCTTTAAAGAGGGCCGTTTACACGAAGAGCAAGCTATCAGAATTGTGAGAGCTGCAAATCAGTTGCTCTCACGCGAACCAAATTTGCTTAGAGTTCCAGCTCCTGTGACAATCTGTGGTGATGTCCACGGTCAATATTACGATCTCATGAAGCTTTTCGAAGTCGGAGGAGACCCAGCAAAGACGTCATATCTCTTTTTAGGAGATTACGTCGACAGAGGCTCATTTTCTATTGAATGCCTTATCTATCTTTACGCATTGAAATTGAACTATAACACAACATTCTGGATGCTCAGAGGTAACCATGAGTGCAAGCACTTGACTGAGTACTTCACTTTTAAATCTGAGTGTTTACACAAATACTCCCCAAAATTATACGAGGAGTGTTTGGAATCATTCAATAGTCTTCCGTTAGCAGCCATTATGAACAACCAGTTTTTCTGTGTCCATGGAGGGTTATCTCCAGAACTCAGAGGTCTTGCTGACCTTGAAAATTTGGATAGATTCAGAGAACCACCTACCAAGGGACTTATGTGCGACTTGTTATGGGCAGACCCTACAGAAGAATACGACGAAGACAATATGGACCAGACCTTTGTTCGGAATACTGTTAGAGGTTGCTCATATGCCTTCACATATAAAGCGTCTTGTCAATTCTTAGAACGAACTGGTCTTCTTTCCATTATCAGAGCACATGAAGCACAAGATGCTGGTTATAGAATGTATAAAAGAACTAAAACACTTGGATTTCCGTCCTTGTTAACCATGTTTAGTGCACCCAACTATTTGGACACTTACAACAATAAAGCAGCCGTCCTCAAGTACGAGAATAACGTCATGAACATCCGCCAATTCAATGCTTCGCCTCATCCTTACTGGTTACCTCATTTCATGGATGTATTCACATGGTCGTTGCCGTTTGTGGGAGAAAAAGTTACCGACATGTTGGTATCTATTCTTAACATCTGCACGGAGGAAGAATTGGATGAAGAGACTCCATTGGCAGAAGACGCCATTGTCTCACCTGCCTCGGCACCAGTAAGCCCGATTGTTCAAGGCTTCACACAGCCTGCTAGTCCAGCCCCAGCGGCGGAAGACGAATCACTCGAGGCTAAGAAGCTTGCTTTGCGTAATAAGGTTATTGCTATTGGTCGTATATCGCGTATGTACCAGGTCCTTCGTCAAGAATCTGAGAGTGTGGCGCATTTGAAGGAGTTAAACAGTGGAACACTTCCCAAGGGTTCTTTGTTGAATGGTACTGACGGTTTGAAGAAGACTATTAATAACTTTGAGGATGCAAGAAAGGCAGATTTAGTGAATGAAGCATTACCTCCAACCGCTGAGGAAGTGAGGAGACTTGAGCACGAACGTAGTGAAAGAGTCAAGCGCGAAATTGAGAACTCAGAGAACCCTAGCCCTGTGTTTCAGCGTTTGATCAGGAGATTATCGCAGAATTGATGAAGTTTGGACTATTATTATTATTATTGTAACTATTGAATCAGCATTTGCAGCCATTTACTTTTTTTATTTCAGCAGCACTATACCACTAGCCTTTTCTTTAGTTATTCCTGTATTTATTGTTAAAGATATTCCAGTCGATAGACTTATCCACAATAAACTGATATTAGGTATAAAATCGATTTGTAGGAGGTTGAATGGGAGAATAGCTCATTCTGTAGTACGGCGTATTAAGGATCTGTCTTCCGCAAAAAGCCAGTATTTAAACTGATAGCTAACTTGAGACTCACGCACTTACTCGCACACCTGCTATGAAGACACATACCACAAGTCACACCATGCCTTTTCCTCCTAGACCTATCCTTCCCTTCCCCTCCCCAGTGTTCTTCTGGCTCCCTCAAAACACCTTATAAGTTTACCAACTAACTTTTACTCCCAATCACCGTTCAAACCAATAGCACCTCACCCATTGCAACCATCTATTGCACCCATAACCACTCGCTACTTTTGCGGTAGTGCCCACATCCAATTTTGCAGCTGTGGCACGCCGTGCGGCTCACATTTTTCGAGCCCACGATGAAGAATTCACGACTGTCGTTTAGGTTACAGATAACGTCAAGGCAGGCAGTCCCATCCTAAAGTAGGAGATTTAAAGATAGATCTGGGTCAGCTGTGTGGTTTGAGTACGCGTGGATAGTTTTTTTTTAAAAAAGCTTGGAGTTTTTTCTTCTTTTTATCAGGACATCCATCAACGTACAAGTAGTCATTAGTTGTATTGAAAATGGGCCCAAAACCTAAGATTATCCACGAACAACCCAATGTGGAAAACACGATACCCGTGTCGTTGTACCAGGCTTCATCGCCAGAGAAGTTCTCGCTTGAAGATGACGACAAATTCGTGATATACGGAGGAGGCATTTCTTTCTCGATGAATATTTTGCAAAATGATCCCACCCATCAATTGGCGTTGGTTCCTGAATTACAAGAAGTGGACTATTCAAATGTGTCATTATTTGTGCTAAACACTTCATTCATAATATGGTTCAATTCCGGCAAAATAGGGCTCGAATTGCCCTACCAATCAATAATATTACATGCATTGCACACTCTCAATAGTGAAAGTGGATCGCCTTTATTGTACCTACAAATTGTATCTAACGAGTACATTACAAGCATACCGACGGAGCCGACCGAATACATTTCTAGCGTGGAAATCCAGATTCTGAGAAACGAAAAGTACAGCAATGGCAACGAAAACCAGCTTCTTGCAAATAACCCGAATACTTCCATTGAAAGCGTGTACGACGCTTTGTCGAAGTGTTCAACATTCCACTTGGACTCCGACTCCGACGAGGAGGAGGAGAGGTCTCAATTCTTCGGTTTTGGACAATCCCAGGAACAGCTCCCAGCATTACAGATACCGTCCAATTGGATTTCGAATCCCGCAGAAGACCAAGATATTGACCAAGATTTGGAGGAACCTGTTATTAAGAATGCGGGCCATGCAGACGATCTTGAATTCGACGACGTTGAAGACAACAACGAACATGACGAAAACCATGTAGCAGGTATGAACGTGGACGTGGGATTTGCTTCGATAGCAGGAACTATTCGTAAGAGGGACGAAGACTTTGCGGGCCCAACCAAAAACAGGAGGGTCCACCAGTGATTCATGAGGGTTTAAGACTAAAAAAATGGAAAATGCTGGAAAATATCGTGAGAAATTATTGAATTCATGGTATTATGGGTATTCGATATATCTTTCGTGTTAACAGCATGTTTTCCATGTGTATAAATAGATAATTGTATAGCATTAAAATGCACATGTTGCATAGTATAAGAGTTGCACCCAAACCATTTCCGGGGGTAGAGCCGTAAGATGTGATCACGTGAATTGTTTGATAACTTTCTTTCCTCGCTCCATACAAAGCACTAGCCATTACTGCAAATACTGACCACTGGTCCAGTGCTATTCCTCCAGAATATGTCCAAATCTACTCAAACATTGGCCAATGTACTCCATCACTGGTATAGTATTATATATTCATTTTCTGACTTTTTCTCTAACTCCGCCGTCCTCTTTCTTCTTCTATTCTCAACATTTCCGACACCAACGTGCCCTCGGTTCCAGCTCCCCTATCCCCTCGAATCTCTCTCTCAACCAAAAAAATCCGACCATCTCTCAGATCTGATAACCCGTTTACCGTTAGTTAGTTCTTTCTAGAGTGATCTAGATAACTGCAATCTCGGCTCCATTGTTACTTGCAGCAGCGACAGTCGGATGAAGAGTGACTAGGTCACAAACAGCTGCCATTGAAATGAAAACCGCCGAAGACAAACTCCGGTTCAAAAACCACTTTTTCAAGCTCGGTCAAGGAAGAGTGATCCCACCAGACCAGAAGGACTACTGGTCTGTTCTCTGGAAAGAACCGGAAAACTCCGATGACATATACGAACTCCTCACGCCCTACGATGTACGAACTATCCGAGACCAAAACAGAGTCAATTTCTTGCTTCTCGTGTATCTACTCTCGAGACGACTTATAGCCATCACTTCAGAGATAGACTCTTCACTGAAACAGATACCGATAAGCGAACTACTCAATTGCATTCGGTTTCTCACCAAATTGCTCCCATTCTTATACGAACTTCCCGAATATGCGTCAGAGATAGAAGAGCGACTTTTCTGGGTCCATTCGTTTGACCCTATAGTATACTTGAACTCCAAACCAGTAGTGTCCCATGAAGAATCGAATCTAGATAAAGACAACACAGAAAAATTAACTGCTGTCCAATTGATACGAAGCTTGGTTAACATGCTTTTCTTGCGTGGTTTCACTCTTGAAGCTACAAGATCAAAAACAGCAGGTTCGAATAAGGTCTTGAGTGTATGGGAACCAGGTATCGGGAACTCTAGCAAATACACAACCCCCAATTTGATAGTCGACTCCAATAGGTCTGAAGTTTTGAAATTGCTCCTCACGCTTTGTTCCGTCTCGTTCTATCAACTGCCAGCAACTGTCATAGCATCTGGCTCAAGATTCATGACTCTATTGGTCGCAACAACCCCAAGAGTGGAGTTATTAACTCTAGTATGTTCGTTAACCAATTTGGTCTGTAGATCTGCAAGAACTCTTCCGGAAGATAATGTACTTGTTTATACCAGCAACAGTCAATTAACAGAAATGAGACACCTCTGTGTTACCTACTCCGTCCAATTACTTACTGCCATGGTGGTATACCCACTTCCAGCCAATGACAACCTTTCCTTCTTGGAGGGCACCGGCTTGGTATCGACTCCGAAGCCGAGCAATATGGCCAGGGTATACATGGGGAAACTACACAAGGAATCCGAATTACTTTTCCTTGGTTCTTACTTGATAAACATACTCAAATTGCCTGTTGTGAATACTAAGGATGCAGAAGGAAACAAGTTCAATCTTATGAAGTCTGGCAACCAGCCATCACTTTGGGCAACTGAGGCCACCATGCTCATCTGGGAGCTTGTCCAGTGCAATAAGAGGTTCAGGCTTTTGGTGGCAGAAAAGTTCCTTCCTGAGCTTATGGTTGTTTTACTCTTCTATGTCTACACGTTTTCAAACAATCAAAGTCATAAGAATTTGGTAAGAATTTGCGCATATTTAATGCTCTACTTTTCATCAGATACAAAAAATCTCGATTCTTTGTTTGATCCCATCAACCCTAGGCTCTTTGACTCCCTTCCAACTACATTCAAAATCAACCCTGCTCCAATTACCACCCGTGATTTCATCGTAACGCAGATCTGCAACCTTTTATTATATTTGCAAAACCCACAGACAACATACACCTACAACAGTGCTCCACAGCCAATTTCACTGCTTATGACTACGCTTGTTGAAATTCAATACAATTTGATACCCGCACTGTCAATAAAAGAGTTAAATCTCGTCTCCGACCCGACCAAAAAGTTGGCTAGTCCAAATCCACAAGGTGGCCTTTCATATTCCACCTGTTCGGCAATCACTCTAGTTATAAGCAAATTTTCATCCCGTGAATTCTTACAAGAAAAGGCGATCCATGCAGACTTATTGGCATTGTTGGTACGTGCTGTGTGTACCGCTATATTAAAGTACCCCAAGCCGTCCAGAATGCTTCTTTTTTCTATTTTAAAGAATGAGAAGGTGTACGACCAGGTGTGGAATACCATATACAGCTTCAGAATAGAATATTTCAATGGAAACAAATTGAGCAGTATAGACGATAGAAATGAGGACGAACATGAAGCTTCACAGAAAGAATCCGAAAAGGACACCAATGCTCTCTCAACTGTGAACTCAAATACATCAGATCGCCTTTCCATAATTTCTCAACAACCCTCATTTAATGAGAGTGAAGTTGCTGAGTCCAATATCGTTGACTCGCCACCTCACAACAAGAACTTGGTATCAAGCATGGGAAGTAATGGCTTGAACTTAATCATCGACCCAAGTCCAGAACAGGAAATCGAAAACTCTCTAAGACCAAAGCTTCCGACAGGAATGTCCGAAAAGGCCCGCGAGAAGCTTCCAAAGGAGAGTCCTTTAAATAGAACTTGGGGCGGAAATGACGCTCTTCGCATTATTCTAACTATAGTGATACCACACCTAAAAGTGGTGTTAAAAGAGATCTGGTCCGCACGCGAAGGCTCAAGTGTAGATAGTTATCTTTTGGTTAAGCAAATCGAAGCAACGGATTTTAAAGAGTTAATAGAGAAGAACAAGGCACAGATAAACTATGACTTCCTTCCAGAGAGCCCCTTGGATCCATTGAAATTTACTTGGAGTCATCTTTCTTTGGGATGGTACACTTCATTATTATATGGTGCAATGTATAATTCTGTCGATGCTGTGAGGACCTACAGCGGAAATAGCAATAAGATTATGAAGAACATTACAACATCTATTGCATCGGTGAGCAAATTGACATCCAGCTGGACTGGCTTTATGAAACCTCATGCTGGCTCTTCGGCAACATTAGCCAATGATACTCCTGAAGTTGATGAATGGGTGAGAGCATCCCTCACAGTTGTTAACCAATGGAACCATACTGCTGTGAAACTCTTCCGGATCCAGAATTCAAACTCTGACGGAATATTAGGTGCATTTAACAAACTTGGGGGAGTTAACCAAGCAGTTCCAGGTACCCCTGGTGCAGTCAATGATATGGCAAGCCATTTGGTACGTAGACTAAGTGACTTCCGTTTGAACAACACTAGTAGATTGAGCGTGGGCTCCATACCATCAGGATTAACCACGCCAGTGGAAGAGCAAGAACCATCCTTCGGTAAGTTTCAATCTAGAAACTCTGTTACCAGTCTCCATTCCTTAAATACTTTGAATAGATCTAGGAGCAATACGCCTAGAAACTCGATTAGTTCATCACCACAGATATAATAGGCAATATACAGTTTCATATATTAATCATAACCTCTGTGAAGTAGTAGTCTCCTTATTTACAACTCAAAGTTGTTCTAATTTAAAATACAAGTCATTTTTATTACATAATATACAATAGGTCTATGTCTATGTCTACTTAACGTCTTCTTCCTTTCTTTTGAACCAACTCAAAGCCGTCATCGTCTACAATTGGACCTTGTGGTTCTTCGTCTACCTCCATATCGTCCTCTTGTAATTCTGGGACGTCCTCGTCATCTTCATCGTCATCACTATCAGAAACGTCTGGGTTGTTTGGATCCTCTTCTACATGCACTTTCTTGACATTTTCTTTTATGCTTTGTTTGGCTTGCCATTTCTCGTAGAGCTCGTCTATCTTGGAGTACTTCTGCAAAGCTACTTCCTTGTAGAATTTCATAATAAGAGCACCTATTTCTAAGGCAGAGTCGTTGTCGATCTCGGTGTCAAATTCGTCCACCATGGCGTACAACAAGGTCTCTTCTATCAATTGAATGTCGACAATCTTCTCAGCAAATAAGTCGATGATTATACCAGATATCCAGTCTCTCTTCTCTCCTGATTTAGGGCCACCCCATGAGTTTTCTACGGCCGTGTTCAACTCTTCCCATTTATAGACAGCCATGCAAACACCAAGCTCGAACTTGGCTTGCTGTTTCTCATCTCCAAATTTCAAGGACTCAACTCCTTCAGGAGCTTCAACGTAGTCAGTAGGATCTATAACGTTCATTGTTGTCGGTCTCAACACACCTAATACTAATAGATCATACAGTTCACTTACAATACTGCTTGCCCAACCTGTAATCAATACCATAGTAGTGAGGCTCATCGCAGAATAAATTTATGTGCAGAAGTGAAAAATTGAGTTTTTTGCGGCCGATGATTTTTGCAGTAAGTTGCGAGTGAAGGTCTTATCGTTGAGGTGAGAGTACGATAGTGCAAAGTATGAGGGAATGCTTGGTGTCAGCGATTGCAGGATTTGGGTGGAATGCTTGGTAGGAGTGTTCTCGAAGTGTAGTCGGTAGCGATACTTTCTGGATTATGCAAGAGAAAGTGGTACTCTTACAGTATTATGCTCTGTAGTAAGGTACTTAAGTTGTAGTATTTTGCTGCAAAAAAGAACAATAAATTATACATCATCAGAAAAATCTTAATCTAAAAGTCTATGCGTATTAAAATAGCTACAACATCCCACTGATTTCCTTATCTCTCTTCAAAACAGACACGATTTCTTCCTCGGAAACGGTGAGATGCACTAATCTATATCGTTCCCCAGGCACATTCTGCTGTGCTATTATACCGTTCTCCGCCAATTCATTCACTATTCTCTTGAAATTATGAATTCTGATATTGAAATTATTGTTGTCAAAATCAAAAATGTCACTGGAATATAATATGTTCATAAGACTTGCGTTGGCACCGAGCTGATTTATTATCTGGTTACTTTCCTTCGAAGTGAACATTTGTAAAGATATTTTCATCTCGTCAATAACATCTCCCAAACTGTTCTCACCTAAACCGGAACGTTTCATACGCAAGAGTATTGCCATCAAAACTAGCTTGGACGCAAAAGGCAACAGCTCCAAAAACTTAGAGATGGGAGAATTTATAGTCTCGTTAATTGCTTTTGAAATATGTGTGATAAGTATGTGGAAAGATTCTTCCTCAGGGTTTGCACCTTCTGAGTCCCTATTCGCAAGAAATTCTTGCTCTGCAATTTCTACTGCTCGTCTGCAAATGGTCAAAGCTCTTCTAGCATCACCAGTGACATTAGAAACCTTTCTGGATGCAAAGTTAGACGCGTCTTTTGTTAAAATTACTTTTCTCTTGCTCTGCTCCGACAACATCGCCAATCTATGAGCTATGATTTCTCCCAATTGGCCAAATTGATATCCCTTAAACTCCATTCTTCTCAAACCTAATCTGGAAGAAATCTTGTTTGACAAAACTCTTTCAGGTAAGTCCATTGTGTTTGCGACAGCAATGACAATCAACTTTGAAGTAGCATAGGATGGCCAATTGAAAAAATTATACATAACATTTTGTTTCTGTGTAACTATTTGATCCAATTCGTCCATCAATACTACCAACGGCTTTCTGTCTTCTTCAGTGCTAAAGTACTTCTCTAAAAGAAGGGCAGCATTTGCAGGAGTAACTTTAAATCCACTTATTTTTTCCCAAAGAACTTCGTAGGCCACATTAGGCGATAATAGCTTTAAGCCATTTATTTCGAGGTAATCAAATGGCTTTGTTGCCTCGCTTTTCACGGATTCTTGCAATTGGGCAATAACCTCTCGAATAGTGGCCGTTTTTCCTATTCCAGGAGTACCACTGATATACAAACAACACCCTGTACCATGTTCTATAGCCTCATCCAAACTAGTGTATATAGATGCAAATTCGTCCTCTCTTCCTGGCAATGATGTCACGATTTGTGAAGTGTGTAACTTTGCTTTAATTTCCCTGAATGCTTCAGATGTTTTATCCATTTCGTCGACTACTAATGTGCCCTTGCCACCAGCCTTCTTCTGCGGAGATAATGATGATAATGATGGTTTGGAAATATTTGCTGACTTGATTTTGAAGCGCTGCTTTTTGGAAGGAGATAACACTGAATTCATGTACGAAATTGATGTGTTTTCCAGTAGCCTGGCCTTTGCACGTTTTACTTTCGCAGTTGGTTTCTTCGGAGTAGTTGCTTTCCTCTTTTTATTTTTACGAGTTCCTTCAAACTCGTCATCGGAATCATTCAAATTGACGGAGCCCTCCTCATTTTCCTCTTCGTCTTCATTTTCCTCTTCGTCTTCTACCTCCTCATTGTCAACCTCATCCTCTTCTCCTACGACCTTATATTCATCCCCACTGTCATCCGAAATTTCTTCATCATTCAGCGAGTCACTTAGATCTTTCGTTATAGGTGTACGCTTTTTTGACTTCTTCTTCTCGATCTTCTCTATCTTCTCTTTAATATCAATCTTCTCTTTTCTTGGAGTGCTGTAGGCCGATCGCACAGTTTCAGCTCGAACAAATTCCACAAACTCGTTGGGGTCTTTTTGGAACAAGTTGGTCAAATCCCTGTAATTCAAAGCATTTGTGAATTCTTCTCCCGCGGAATCGCAACCACGTCTTACCATAAACGTATTAGACGTATTGGAATCATCGATGACTATGTCATTAAACTCTTCCAATGACAAAACATTGACTTTATCCACAATTTCAGAAACCACTATACCTTCAAGGTACATAGTTAAGAACAATTCATTCTGAACAAGGTTGTCCTTTGACGAGTACTCCTCTACCTTGGGCAAGTCTTCGTAATCGATGTCTTTAATTCTGATGAACCACGACACTACAATGTCAATGAAATTATCGTTCCCGAACTTTATTTCCTTAATAAATGCAATTTCGGCACTGGCTGCTCCTTTTTGGTGTACCAACACCGTATCTCCAGCCTGGATCTCGAGATCATCGATCTCTCTCTTGAGAACAAGCGACTCATTAACAGCTTTGTTTCTACGACTGCTTCTTCTGCTAGAGGCCACTCCTTTTGCTGGGGAGTTCTTCTCTGAAGTATTAGCTTCCGCAATTATATACTCCCATCCCTTGAGATCTCTCAGGCTCTTCGCCATTGCTAAATACCGTCTTGCTTTTACCACAATGTCCTAACGGTCTCTTCCTCTTCTATGAGCATACACTGGTCTTCATTAACTACAGCTGGATTTTGATACTAGACTGCATACAACAACACGCGGTTTTTGCTGCAACAAACAAGCTTATGTAATCATAGTGCATATCAAAACTGGCTTATAGTGTGCTATTGCGGTTGAGTAAGGCAGAGTATGTTAATGGACTAGTCTACATGGCTAAAGGTAGTTCTGATATTATGTACTGCAATCGAGTATGCCCCGTAAAAAAGATATGTTAAAAGAAAAGGGAGAATTGAAAGGGTTCGTGACTTGAATCGTGGAATGAAGCTATGACGAGTAATGCAGCGGTGCCAAAGCACCTTCAGGAACAACAACCTGATAAAACATATGGCAGATAGAACCCACGCTGTATATATCCTGGAATCTGGAAGTTGTTGTCTCGAGTGTCTTGAGTGTCTTGATCTACTTGTAGATGAGAATTGGTTCCCCAATGTTATTAATTTCGTCCAAATTGAGACGCAAGTCAAATGCCTTAGATAAGATGATCTTGAAGATCTTCTGTACATTGATAGAATGGCTGGTAGAACAGAATATGACAGGAGCCTTCATTGCATGGCCAAACTTCTTGGCCTGTTGTGTTATTTCTACTTGATCCTGATACGAGAGATCAATGAACTGATCATATTTAGTACCAATGAGGAACGGCAACGCCGTCTTGTTGAATCCTCTGACTTGTCTATACCATTCCTTTATGGAGTTTAAGGTAGATTTTCTTGTTAAGTCGAACATAAAGAGGATTGCCACGGCGTCATTGGAAACCAACGGAAGCATATTTATGAATTCTTTTTGTCCACCCAAGTCCCAAATAGAGAACGTTATGGTGGTATTTCTGATCTGGATTTTCTTATCCATAAAGTTAACCCCCAATGTCTGAATGTAGTCTTCATCAAACGACCCCTCCACGTATTTGACCATGAGCGAAGTCTTCCCGATCTGGGAGTCGCCTATTAACCCTATCTTGAGAGCGACTCTGTGATTCCTGTTAGTATACAAATCCACAAACACCACCAATGCATTATATCATATCATTACATACTGGTTATTTTGATCCTGCTGACTGTCTTCCATGGCTGTTCTCAACTCGTTGCTGTAGCACAATGACCTTGCAACTGATTTCTAGAGGGTCCTCTAAGGGGTCTTTCGTGTAGACGTGATTCAGTGTGATCGGCTAAATGGTGTTTGTTTACATTGTGATGTCGCGGAGAATTGATGAGGGCGCTGGTTGGGATGTCGTGGAGAGAGTAATGTCGGGGAATTCGAATGAATCAGGTCTGAGCCCTTGGATTCTCAACCTTTCACGTGATACACCTTTTCCAGTCACGATCGCACTGGCCGTGTCCCCAGATACACACCAAGATGGTAGTATGAGCGTGCGTTTACCATAATTATCTCGCAGTTCTCTCTACTACTGTTCCTAGTGTGTCGTTCCTTCTGCACACAGCAGCAACAAATTTCTCACACCCTCTGCCATAGTTAACGTTTTGTAGTCGCACTGGAGTGTAACAGTCTTCGTGGAAAATTTCCATTACAGAAAAAAACTTGAAAAAATTTAAACATAAGTCTTTTCATTAAGTGTTTCTTGAACAGATAATACCGAACTAACGTACAAACATGGCTGTTGGTAAGAACAAGAGATTGTCCAAGGGAAAGAAGGGATTGAAGAAGAAGGTCGTCGACCCATTCACCAGAAAGGACTGGTTTGACATCAAGGCCCCATCCACCTTCGAGAACAGAAACGTCGGTAAGACCTTAATCAACAGATCCACCGGTTTAAAGAACGCCGCTGATGGTTTAAAGGGCCGTGTCGTCGAGGTCTCCTTGGCTGACTTGCAAGGTTCCGAGGACCACTCTTACAGAAAGATTAAGTTGAGAGTCGACGAAGTCCAAGGTAAGAACTTGTTAACCAACTTCCACGGTTTGGACTTCACCTCCGACAAAGTAAGATCTTTAGTCAGAAAGTGGCAATCTTTGGTTGAGGCTAACGTCACTGTCAAGACCTCTGATGACTACGTCTTGAGAGTTTTCGCCATTGCCTTCACCAAGAGACAAGCCAACCAAATTAGAAAGACTACCTACGCTCAAACCTCCAAGTTGAGAGAAGTCAGAAAGAAGATGATCGAGATCATGCAAAGAGAAGTTTCCAACGTCACCTTGGCTCAATTAACCTCCAAGTTGATCCCAGAAGTCATTGGCCGTGAAATCGAAAAGTCCACTCAAACCATCTTCCCATTACAAAACGTTCACATCAGAAAGGTTAAGTTGTTGAAACAACCAAAGTTCGACTTGGGTGCTTTGTTAGCCTTACACGGTGAAGGTTCTACCGAAGAGAAGGGTAAGAAGGTCGGTGCCGGCTTCAAGGATGTTGTTTTAGAATCTGTTTAAGTCACTTATTTTACTTCTCGGTTGTACTTTGATTAGACTTGATTTAATATAAAGAGAGGAAAATAGTAGACTTTTTATTAATTTATAAAATAGCATTAAATATATACAAAACTCAATATAACATTATATTAATATAACCGGTTTGTAGTTAACAATAAAGCATTAGTCAAAAGTTAGTATGAAGTCAAAATTGTTCAATATAAGCGAAGTTACAAGTTGAAATTGTGAATAACGCACTCCCTACTTCTTCGGTTATGTCCTTTATATTTGGAGTACAAATGAAGAGCAATTTAGGAGTTGGGCCCAAAGCTCGCTTGTTAAAGCGCCTCACTCATTTCTTATGAAAACTATCAAATAGCAATTTTCTTGCGCAAATAGACTGCAAAATCCACTCACGGTACCAGATCCTTGTTACACCAGGAGCTGAGCATGTACACATATACTTTTTGGAGTCATTTCTGTTCGTACTCCATGCTTGTAGTTTAGTGATTTACATTATTTGTAGAAATCTGCCAATATCTAAAAAAATGTTTTGTAGCGTGTGCTCAAATTTAAGCATATTCGAAGTTCAATTCATTACTGAGTTCAAGTAAAACAATATTTTATCACGCACTTCTTGAGCATAATGCTGGAAATTAGACTTTCACTAATACCAATAATGGAGTATCAATGTAGAGAGTTAAAGGAAGACTACCGACTTTAGACCTTCACACTTTATTCCACCTCAATCTCCCACCTGGACCCACTTAGCCCCACTATCAACACTGCGGCACGGGCCCATTCCAAGTGCTTGTTCCATGTTCCACTTCGCTGTAGTTCTTCGCTGTCAACTGCAAGAGAACCGGCATTCGTATCAAGGGGCCGGTGCAGTGCCAGAAAATAATGATGGCACTATGTCAGACAGGGGGAGATTTGCAGGTTGGAGTGTAACTGGCTCCTATCCATCTGGGCTAAGTACAGGTTGACTCGTTCTGTATATCGCAGAATTGTTAGTTGGCGGCTAACCAGCAATGTTGTTCTCGGGCATTGCACGTCTTTGCACTTTCCATCAACCCAAGTGAAATGGCATCCAAGCAGTCGTTGGAACCGGTTACGTTTAGGTTCCTCATCGAAGAGTACTCGACAATTGACCGTGGACACAGAGCCATTGAGCCCAGCTTAGTAACCTGCCTTCTGCCAATTGTATACTCATCGCCTCTGCAGCGGAAAACATGGAGAAAGTACGTATCTGGCTACTACCAATACCACGAATTTCAGTTTGGGGCACCATGGCGATGGCTCGTATAAACATGCCAATTGCACCGAATTGACCAGTTTTGACCCCAGCCTCACTACTAACACCGTTCTAGAACCAAGAAGTAAGCACGAACGCCAATTCGAGGAAAGAGGAAGCCCGCCAGTATAACGAGAAGGCTAATGCTGGTGTACAATCCCAACTAGCTCAAGCCCCTACAGGTGAAAATGCAGTGAACAAAGGAGCAAATGGGGCCTCAGATGCCTCTCAGAAGTCGGGCTCGTTCTCCAAATTCAACCCAAAGGGTAGCATCAGTTCGATCGCTTCAAAGGCTTCTAACACCACCAAGAACAGCATTCCAGGAGGAGTTTCATCATTTAAGCCTAGGATCAACCTCCCGAGTTCGATCCTGAATAAGATTCCATCCCAAAAGAACAGCGTGTCAGCCCCATCCACTAGCAGCACTATGGCAACTGCCGTACCTCCAAGCACTTCTAAGGAAACCCTTCCACCAGCTCCTCCTAAAAAAGTCAGTATAAGAGACAAAACTACCTTCTCATGGCAAAATGTCGGTGTATGGGACTATTCTTCACCTACCGACAAAGCAAAAGCTCTTAAGAACTCCAAAAATGTGGAAACCTACGTTACTGACCATTTCTATGGAGATTGGTATTGGAACTGTTCGTTGATTATTGGCACTTGTTTCTTCTCCTGGCTTGTAGCCAGACTCGGAGGAGGATTCTTGTCACTTTTAGTTGTTCTTTTGTTCACTAATTCCATCTACCGTTCAGAGTTCAGAAGATTCAACAGAGATATCAGGGATGACATGGTTAGAATTAATGCCGGAAACCGTTTGGAAAACGAAATCGAGACTATGGAATGGATGAACTCATTTTTGGATAAGTTTTGGGTTATCTATATGCCAGCATTCTCTGAGATGGTCATGCTTACGGCCAATGGAATCTTGAAGGATCTTGCTCCTGGTTATGGTATTGACAAATTGACCCTTGACGAGTTCACCTTGGGTTCCAAAGCCCCTAGAATTCATTCGATCAAGTCGTACACCAAGAAGGGTGACGATATTGCCGAAATGGATTGGACATTCTCGTTCACACCAAACGATACTGACGGTATGACTAAAGCTGAAATTAAGAAGAAGATTGATCCTAAGGTCGCTTTAGGTGTCACTGTTGGAAAGGCATTTATCTCCAAGACATTGCCTATTTTAGTTGAAGACATGTCCATGACTGGTAGATTGAAGGTCAAAATGAAGTTGTTCCTGGACTTCCCACATGTGAAGATGGTCTCTTTGCAATTCTTAGAAGCTCCAACAATTGATTACAAGTTTAAACCAATGGGTGGTGATACCTTGGGTATCGACATTATGTCATTGATTCCTGGTTTGAGCACCGTTGTTAATGGTGTGATTCACTCGATCCTTCGTCCTATGTTCTACGCTCCAAATCATTTCGATATCGACGTTGAACAGATCATGGCAGCTCAATCGAATGACTCTGTCGGTGTGGTTGCCGTAACGGTTAAGAGATTGACTAAGTTGAAGAATGGTAACCCAACGAAGCCAAACAGCATCAATCCTTATGTTCAATTGAAGATTTTCAACAACGCAAAGATCAACGAAAAGACCAGTGTTAAGAAATTAATCAATGATCCAATCTTCAACGAGACCAAATACTTATTAGTGAACCAATTGGATGGAAACCACTTGAATTTTAATGTTTTCCATCTCCTTGAGGACAAGGCCGATGATCAATTGATCGGTAACTTGGACTTTCCTTTGGCTGATTTATTACAAGAAGAAATTCATACAGACGTAGTTAAGACTTTGACAGAGAGTGGTAAAGCTGCCGGAAAGATTGAATTTGATATCAGATATTTCCCTACAATGCCACCCCACATTTTGGAAGACGGCACAAAGGAGGCAATCCTTGACACCGAAGTCGGTATTTTGAAATTGAACTTACATGAAGCCAGAGACTTGGACATTTCCAAATCTGCTCTTGGTTTATTGAACCCATACTCAGAGATCTACATCAATGACGAGTTGCTTAAGACTGGTCGTAGATTAAGAGGAACAAATGAACCTTCTTGGGGTGAAGCTTTTGAGTCATTAATCACTCAACAGTCTGAAACGCAAGTCAAGGTTTTGATTAAAGACTCTGTTGAGGATAATGTAGTAGGTACTTTGGAAGCTAACTTGCAAGATTTGGTTTTCGAGACCAGTAGAGGTCAAGACTGGATTGAGGGTAAATCATTTTCACCAGATGCCCCTAAACCTAAGTTCAGAATCACTGCTGACTGGAAGGCTTTGCTGATCCCTGATCATAGTCTTGTTAAGACTCACGAGAACGCTTCTATCGGTGGTATTAAATTGCAATTGCGCTCCGCCAAGGGTCTTAAGAACTTAGAAGCTGTAGGATTGGTCGACCCATATGTCAGAGTCTTATTGAATGGTAAATTGAGAGCTAAAACTGCAGTTCATGAAAATACCCTTGATCCAGAGTTCAACGGGGTATATTACTTACCTGTTGCGAATGAGCATCAACACTTTTTGCTCCAAATTATGGACGCTGAACCAGAAGGTAAGGATAGACCTTTAGGTACTGCCGCTGTCAATGTCCGTGACTACTTGAAGAAGGACGAAAAGGGATACTGGTTACCACACGATGGTACAAACGACATCATCGAGCAACCAGTCATCTTTGGTGGTCAACCAACAGGTACATTATATTTCTCTGTTTCGTTCTTCCCAACTATTCCGGTTTATTCTTTATCTCAGATCCAAAACAAGGAAGCCTACTTGCAGGAGTTGAAAGAGGAAGAAGAGGCAGAAAAAGCTCAAAGAGAAGCTGACGAAAAACTCTTCAAGGAAAAGCCAAACGAATACGAGTGGGTCGAAGTTGATGAAGTCCACGTCGATGAGCCAGACAAAATCAACATTCCATTTGAAGAGGCTATCAAACACAGAGTTGGTAACGTTGTGGTGCATGTATTAAGTGGAAAGTTTGACACGGGTGACATTTTCATTCATACCTTGTTTGATGAACAAGCATACTCCTCTGGTGTCACACCAAAGGCAGATGGTAGAGTATTGAATGTTCCATCGCATGCTGAAGGTTTTATCAGAGATTTGCCGGAATCGAAATTAATCTTCAGAATTTCGAAGGTTGCCGAAATCGTACACCAGAGTGATATTCTTTCTGAACAGATCTTCTCTACCTTAGACATTTTGAAAAAGGCTCACGCAAAGCCAATGACCTTGAGAATTCCAGAGAGAAACCAAATTGTCGTCCAGTTGGAGTTCATTCCATCGGATGTGACATTGCACCCATTAGACACAGTCTTGGATGTCGGTAAGCTCAGATTAGATGTCGTTGGCGCCGAGAACTTGAAATCTATGGACACCAATGGTAAGTCTGATCCATTATGTGTTGTTAGGTTGGATGGAACAGAGGTCTTCAAGACGGACAAGAAGAAGAAGAACTTGAATCCTGTTTGGAATGAATCTGTTGAAATCAATATGTTCTCGAGATCTAACCAGAGTCTTGTTGTGGAAGTTTATGACTGGGATTTGACTCACGATGACAGATTAATTGGTGCAGGTAAGGTTGACTTGTCGACCATTGATCCTTCGAAGACTCTGTCCTTAACAGTGCCATTGGATTCCCAAGGTACTGTCAACTTGAAAGCATCATTCCTGCCAGAATACATCAGACCTAGGTTGGAAGACAAGGCGAAGGTGACTGACTTCGACCAGCTTACTGGTGGCCCAAAAAAGGTAGTTGGCAGTGCAAGTGACGCCGCAACTAGCGTCGTTGGTGGAGCTGCCGGAGTTGTTGGTGGAGCTGCTGGAGTTGTCGGTGGCGGTTTGGGTATTGCATCCGAAGGTCTCAGTAAGAGTACTTCTATTCTTAAGGGTTTTCACAGACTGTCGAAGACATCTAAGAGGAAATCCCATTTGGGTGAGAGCCTGAACGACAAGAATGGTTCAGTCAACACTACCAATAGTTCAGCAGATACCACAATTGCCGACACTTCGTCAGAATACAGTGATGACCAAAATGTCAGTATTGCCAGTCCTACCAGTCCATCAAAGGCTAGGGACCCTAACCAGAAATCACAATATGCTAATGATTTGCAAAGTTTGAGATCAGGTAAGGGAACAGCAACGAATCACCTTCCAAATCATGAAAACTTGCTTCCTCCTCCGGCAATTCCTGGTCACGTAAGAAATGTGAGCAATTCTGATGTTGGAAGTATTGTTAGCAGCATTAACCCTGGTGCTATCCCAGGTAGGGTCAGCATTGTTTCGGCTTCTGGTTTCTCTACTGAAAAGGTTGATGTCAGAACTGTGTTGAAGACTCCAACTAAAGAAAAGGAGGTGTTCAAGACCAGAAGTACTAAGATCGATAAGGCATCGGGTGCTTACAAATGGAACGAGAGTCTGTCATTCAAATCAGTGATTGAAGGCGAGCTTCAATTTGAAGTCAGAGAGCATCATACTTTTGGTAAAAATGCCACAATTGGTCTGGTTGTGTTACAGTTGACAGATGCAGCTAACAGACCAGAAAACATTGAGTTGGCTGCCGGACCTGGTAAATTGATTGTCAATGTCAAATATACCAGTGATTAGTCATGAGAGAAAGAAAGACGAGAGGAGTGGAAAAAGGTCCCATATGATGAAGACGATTGAATATTTGTTTCTTGTTTTTGTTTGATTTATGTAGTTATTTGCTTTGTATTTATTTTGCTCTTATTTCAGGTCCACCAAGGACATTTGTATTATGTTTCAATGTAATAAAAGAGTTCTATTTGATTTGGACGTATGATGGCAGGGATGGCTTGATGATCAGACACACAGAAGCGTTTTAGACGACCACAAGAGCCACTGGTACCAGAGAGATTTGCAACGTAGATAGTATAAAAAGCAACTCTTGACTAGACGAGCAGACATCTACCGTACAGAAAAAGTACTATTTGGGGCAGGCACCTGATTACGACTTCAACCATCATTTCACATCTTTCTACGAAGTTAATTCAACGAAATATAACTTTATACCCAGAGTGGCACCACTTTAGTTGCAACCCTTATTTCAATTGCTGCAAATTCCTGTACAAACCTCACAGTAACAACACTTGCGTACACAGCTCACTACAACAACCAACTTCTCCGTTCGACTGCGTCACTATCGCACTATCTTACAGTACTATCACCTCGCTTGTCTCGTCCTCTAAATGCTCACTCGCACTCCACGCACCCAACTCAATTCTATCCACATGACCTGTGACTGCTTTTTATCTTCTCACGTGCGCGTGACTACCTATCCCCCTTCATATGTACACTCCTCGCACTCTCTCACTGCTTCAAAACAGAAATTGCCCAGCACCATGCAGTCCACCACCATCTCCGTTTCGTCCCTCTGAATTTTCTGCTCTGGCGAATTTTCTGTTAGTAACGCTTGGACCAAAAAACTTTCTGGTACCAGTGTGAAAAATAGTAATAAAAAAATTTGTTAGTATTTTTTATAGGTCTACTGTCTTTTCAACACTATCACCGAATAATTAGATCAAAAATGAGCCAAATTGTATGTTACAACAAGCTAGAATACCAGAGAAGGATGGAACAGTAGTGGTGGCCGCGAAGCAGCGTTGGAGCTGTGAATCTGCTGCTGTCCAGAGTCATTGTAGAGAGATGAAGAATCGACCAGAACCAGAGCCTAGGAAGAGCAGACTCGAGGTCAAGGAAAAGTTTTCACATAGTCTTACGTTATTGCAAATACGTTTCTGAGGAATATCAACAATATCCACATCCGATGGAAAACCCAAAGTCAAACACATTGAAAATTTTTTCAAGCAAATAGATGATACCAACAGTACGAAGTATCATTGCCATTAAAACGATATCATCAAAACACTCAGCAAATCCTCATTATAATCGATAAATCCCCCATCGAACAGCGTAATTGTAGAGACGAAGATCCGTGAACCATATATTTCCATCCTTCAATATGGATAAAACCATATATTATAACATTATACTAACTAATCTTTTAGGCTCCAAAGTGGTACCAATCAGAAGACGCTCCAGTCGCCAAGCAGACCAGAAAGACTGCTCGTCCACAAAAGTTGCGTGCCTCGTTAGTTCCAGGTACCGTCTTAATCTTGTTGGCCGGTAGATTCAGAGGTAAGAGAGTTGTCTACTTGAAGAACTTAGAAGACAACACTTTGTTGGTCTCTGGTCCATTCAAGGTCAACGGTGTTCCATTAAGAAGAGTCAACGCCCGTTACGTCATTGCCACCTCCACCCAAGTTTCTGTCGAAGGTGTTGATGTCTCCAAATTCAACGTTGAATACTTTGCCAGAGAAAAGACCCCAAGATCTAAGAAGTCCGAAGCTGACTTGTTCAACGAAGCTCAACCAAAGAAAGAAATCAAGGCCGAGAGAATCGCTGACCAAAAGTCTGTTGACGCCTCTTTGTTAGCTGAAATCAAGAAGACCCCATTATTAAAACAATACTTATCCGCTTCTTTCTCCTTGAAGAACGGTGACCGTCCACACTTATTGAAGTTTTAAGTAGCTAGAGGAAGAATTATTAACATAATTTCGATTCAAAATATTAATGTTATAGTATCATAATAAGAACAATACTATTCTTAATAGCTTTTCTTATAGTTACGAAGTTTTAGTGGTGTAAATTTTTCTCTTTGTATATTTAATACAGTTCTATACGATAATAGAGATGTAGATTGGAATGGAACAGTGTAGTGAGCAGGTTAGTATTGAGGCTATTATTGAACGGCGAGGCCGTAGTAAGCTTCGACTTCAAGCAATGTATGGTAGTCGTATTTAAGAAGTGTCTAGAAATTTTCACACTGTTCTTCTTCATAGTTAAGACTCAAAGATGCATACACAAACAATAAATCCTATTCATTCACAAAGTTAGTATTTCCCATAGTTCGAATGCCCCAGTTAATGGTAGTCATATTTTCTTCTCAAACACTTCCACGGTTAGACCTCATACATAAGAATGCCCATAGTTAAGAATTCTCATTCTTTATACTTTCCCATAGTTACCATAGTTAAGTTGCGCTTGGCGCGAAGATTACATAGTTAACGCTTAACTATGGCAGTTTCCATCTCGAACTCTCCATCACCTACCTTTAACAATACCCACCAATTTCCCCCCTTTTTAAGAAATAAATACCCAAATACCACACCAGCCACTCAACAACCATTTCTATCACAGAGTTCCCACCAAACCTTCACAACCCCACCATTCACCCTCCTTCGTTCATCTTCAGCATCCCCATAGTTAACCTCCAACCCCATCTCAGGCAGTCCACGTGACTCCTCTCTGAAAAAAAATTGCTTGTTATAAAATTGCATCTCATCTCTAAGTATTACATCTATAGATAGAGTATTGTCTTATACAACCAACCATATACACCAACAATGGCTAGTTTGATTCCTATTTCCACCTACAACTTGGCTCTTAAGCCATTCAACCCGGTCCCAGCGATCGAGGACGAATACCCAGTCACCATTAGATTGACTTTGGCTGCCGTGGATCCAGAAGCCATCGACGATAAGGAAGAGCCTTCTACCTTGAGATTGTTGAAGAGAAACAACCCTTTCGTTGATGACGAGGAAGATGACGACTTTGAAGACGACTTCGATGAGGATGAGGAAGACGAGTTGGACGACGACGAGGAAGTCCCAAAGAAGGAGTCCAAGAAGAACGGAAAGAAGGTCCAAGATGAGGACGATGATGAGGAAGAAGACGACGAAGAAGACGAAGAAGATGACGAGGAAGACCTCGATGACGAAGAGGACGGAGTTTCTGAATACATTGTTTGTACTTTGTCTCCAAAGGTCCAATTCCAACAAACTATCGACTTGACCATCTCCCCAGATGAAGAAGTCTACTTCGTTGTCACTGGTTCTTACCCAATCTACTTGACCGGTAACTACGTCGAGCACCCAGCTGATGAGGACTCGGACGACGAGGACTACGATGAAGATGAATATGACGACGAGTACAACTTGACCCCGGATGAGGATGAGTTGGTCGGTGCCTACGACTTGGAAGACTTGGAAGATGCTTCTGACATCGAGAGCAAGATCGAGGAATTGGTCGAGGAAGAGCAAAACTCCAAGAAGAGATCTGCTGACGTTGAGGATGTCAAGTCCTCTAAGAAGTCCAAGAAGGAAGAGAAGAAGTCCGTCCAATTCACCAAGGAATTAGAGCAGGGTCCAACTGGTTCTACTTTAGTCGATAAGAAGAAGGAGAAGAAGGAAAAGGCCAAGGCCAAGAAGGAGGAAGCCAAGGCTAAGAAGGAGGCTGACAAGGAAGCCGCTAAGGCCACCGAGGACAAGAAGTTCCCAACTAAGACCTTGTTGGGTGGTGTCATCACTGAAGACAGAAAGGTCGGTAAGGGTACCACTGCCAAGTCTGGTAACAAGGTTGGTATCAGATACATTGGTAAGTTGAAGAACGGTAAGGTTTTCGACAAGAACACCTCTGGTAAGCCATTTGTTTTTGGCTTAGGTAAGGGTGAATGTATCAAGGGTTTCGACTTGGGTGTCGCCGGTATGGCTGTTGGTGGTGAGAGAAGAGTTGTCATTCCAGCCAAGATGGGATACGGATCCCAATCTTTGCCAGGTATCCCAGCCAACTCGGAGTTGACCTTTGACATCAAATTGGTCTCCTTAAAATAAGTTATTCTTTCATGTTAATATAAATAGTCATTCTAATGTTCAAACACAAGTGTACGGATATGTGAAGAGTGTAGCAACGGGTGATGGTTTGAGGCTATCACTTTGATGAAATTTTGGCAATTCCACGAATAATGGGCCCTTGTTGGTAGGATGACTTAAGCAAGGGGACATTCTACTATGGGTCTTCAAATTCAATGGAAATCACCATGGTTCCACAGAATTTGGCTGTGAAAAACGGGTTACATGGTAGCGCACACGAAATCTTTGTGTAGCTTTCACTGTCTTAGTAAACGAAAAGACGAGGGAAGTAACGGCGCTCCCATGTTGATATTATGATTTTTTAATAATGTTTGTATGGTGAAACCAACAGTAGTAGATGTATTATGAGATCGGGCACGTCAGTCTTGCTAAGCAGCTCCACCCATAGTCCACCACCACACCACCACCACCAAGAACTCACATCTGACGCCTTCTGAAGCAGTCTTTCCTATTCTGTTTCGTCTCTATCGTCTGTACTCTCTAACCTTCCATGTCTAGCTCAACTCTATTCTAACGCACTCTCCTCAATCCACATCTCCCTGGAGCGTCTGCTACAAAATAGAGACTCACCGCTTACTCACTCGTTGTTCGTGCGCTCAGTAATTCGCTAAGCTCTCTCCCAATTAGTCCACATCGCCTCCAGAAAAGGCGCTCGCACACACAAAAAAAGAACCGATCGCGATCGTTAGCCTTGCAAATTTCAGCCTTCACTCATCACGACGGTCATGGAAACGGCAACAAGACCCAATTCATCTCCACCAGAAAACCCGAAAATAGCCTTAAAACCACACAGAACAATCCCCACAACCGCCAGTAGTAAACTCCACCTCTCAAAACTCGATTTTCACCTCTTTCACACCTTTTTCACTGCCTCTCATTGACCTACCCATGTGATTGGTAGCGCCGCGCAGCCACCGCGTCTATACGAAACCTCGTTTACCCAAAAAAAAACTTCGAGCTCTTTTGGTTGCCAGTACACCACTATTAATACCAGCCTTAGTAGACGATTTCTGGCTGCTGTTCGAACCACTCAATCCGTAGACTCCAAGTCGCCGTCCACGCAAAAAACCCCGTTGTGCCATTGCTCCGTGCCCCCAGTCACCGGACTCCGTCTCCAACTACTCATTAGTCTAGCTACCAGTCGTGTTCACATAGATCGCATCACCACTGTTTCTACAGCTCATTGCACCAGCCTCTACCAGATAAAAACGGGCCAAATGCTAGGATTGGTCACCAAAACAACCAGCGCGCTTGCGTCCACATCGGCACATCGCCCTATCCATTATATCATTGTGACGTCGCTTCTTGCGTCCATTGCTTACCTCTCTGTCGTCGACGAGTACATCCCAGAGACTTTCCACACGGCAGATAGCGGAATTCTGTACTACCATCCACCTGGAAAAGCCGATTTCAACTCGTGGGTTCAAATCGACAACCCTTCAGACTACCCTCTTGCCAGCCATGTGGCAATTGCTCCATTGCGTTTCAAGCGTATCCACCATTCTGAGGTACCAGACATCGCCAACACTTTCCGTGGTGTCAACGAGAACGAGAGAATTCTTGTTGTAGATTCCGACAAGTTGGATGCTTCCCTTCAAGCCATCTCTCTGGTCTCTTCGGAAGGAATCACTTGGCAGGCACGTAACAACAATAGAATCATGAAATACTACGAGTATATTCGTAACAGCGTGCTGAAAGTCAAGAACCTCGTGAACAATGCCGAAAGCTTCGATATTACTTTGATCACTGTGGCATATGCTGCCATGTGGTACACACTCATCAAGGTCTTCATTGACATGAGACAAGTTGGCTCCAAGTTCTGGCTTGCATTCTCCACTATCATCTCTTCAACTTTTGCTTTCCTTTTCGCCCTTGTCGTTACCACCAAGGTTTTGGATGCCAAGGTTCCACTCATAAGTATTTCCGAAGGTATTCCTTTCTTAGTAGCCATCATCGGATTCAAACATAAGATTTCCATTGCCAGAGCTGTCCACTTAGCTTCCAATACATCGCAGGATGTCAGGACCATTGTGGCCAATGTCGTGAGTGCCCATACCGTAAGCATGTTAAGAGACCACCTTGCTGTGATCGCTGTGCTCATTGCTTGTGCCACGTACGGTTCTCATTTGGCTGGTTTGCGTAACTTCTGTATTTTGAGTATCTTCATTTTGGCCATCGACTTGCTCCTTGTCTACACCTTCTTCTCTGCTATCTTAGCATTGAAGGTTGAAATCAACAGAGCTCGTCGTACTGAGGATTTTAAAGAAGCCCTTGAAGAGGACGGAATCTCCTCTTTGGTTGCACAGAATGTTGCCATCCAGTCTTCAAGCATCGAACACCCTAATGAACAAAGCTTGTTTGATCCTAAGGACTCCCTGATTGTTTCTTTCAAGGTTGCCATGGTTGTGTCTTTCTTTGCTATCCACGCCTTCTGGCTTGGAAGCTCTTGGTTGTACAACTCCTCTAATGAAGCAGCATTCTCCTTCTTTACCAATGTTCCTCTGTTGTCTAAGACCGCAGCTAAGCATGTCGCTATCGGTAAAAATGGAACTATTGCTACCATTTTGCCAGCCAGAATTTACATGCCATTGGGTTTCGTTGTCCAAGCCGAAGACTTTGTCTTGTCGTTACTCGAAAAGATGAGTTCTGCCATCAGAGACAGTCTTATTTCCAAATTCCTTTTCTTCGGTTTTGCCATTTCCATCAGTACCAATGCTTACTTCTTGAATGCTTCTCGTTACCAAGTATCTGCTACTAACAAACTTATTGAGAAGGAGATCTCCAGACCAAAGAGTGCCCCTCAGACTGTGTCAGCTCCAGTCTCAGCTCCTAAAAAGGTTACAACCAAGGAGTCTTACGACGACTCGTCGAGCGAAGAATTGGAGATTAAGGTTCCTACTACGCAACTTCCTTTGGACGATTGTGTTAGCATCATGAAGGATGGAAAACTTACTTCTTTGTCCGACAATGAAGTTTCCTCTTTAGTTGTGGCTGGTAAATTACCTTTGTACGCTTTGGAGAAGCAACTCGGAGATAACACCAGAGCCGTAGTGGTTCGTCGTAAGGCTATTGCCAAGTTAGCTAATGTTCCGGCATTGGATACTGAGCGTTTACCTTATAAAGCTTACGACTACGATAGAGTGTTTGGTGCCTGTTGCGAAAATGTTATCGGATACATGCCAATACCTGTTGGTGTTGCTGGTCCATTGGTAATTGATGGAAAGCCTTACCACATACCTATGGCCACTACAGAGGGTTGTTTGGTTGCTTCTACTATGCGTGGTTGTAAGGCTATTAACTCTGGAGGTGGTGTTCAAACTGTCTTGACTCAAGATGGTATGACAAGAGGACCATGTGTCTCATTTGCATCCTTGGCCAGAGCCGGTGCTGCCAAGTTATGGCTTGACTCCGAAGACGGTCAAAAGACTATCAAGAAAGCTTTCAATTCTACATCCAGATTTGCCAGGTTACAACATATTCAGACCGCTTTGGCTGGTACTTTATTGTTCATCCGTTTCAGAACCACAACTGGTGACGCTATGGGTATGAACATGATTTCTAAGGGTGTAGAGTACTCTCTTAAGTACATGGTTGAAGAATGTGGTTGGGATGACATGGAAGTCATTTCTGTCTCCGGTAATTACTGTACTGATAAGAAGCCTGCTGCTATTAACTGGATCGAAGGTAGAGGTAAGTCTGTCGTTGCTGAAGCTAGAATTCCTTCTGAAGTTGTCAGAAAGGTTCTTAAATCCGATGTTGACGCCTTAGTCGAATTAAACATCTCCAAGAACTTGGTTGGTTCTGCCATGGCTGGTTCAGTCGGTGGTTTCAATGCCCACGCTGCTAATTTGGTAACTGCTGTTTTCTTGGCCTGTGGTCAAGACCCTGCTCAAAATGTTGAATCTTCAAACTGTATCACATTGATGAAGAGAGTTGGTGACGACTTGGTTGTGTCTGTTTCTATGCCTTCCATTGAAGTTGGCACTATTGGTGGAGGTACTATTTTGGAACCCCAGAGCGCTATGTTGGACTTGTTAGGAGTTCGTGGCCCACATCCAACGAGTCCAGGTAACAATGCTAGACAGTTGGCTCGTATTGTCGCATCTACTGTATTGGCCGCCGAGCTCTCGCTTTGTTCCGCTTTAGCAGCAGGCCATTTAGTTCAATCGCATATGCAACACAACCGTAAGGCTCCAGCGGCTGCTCCAAAGGGCGTATCCAACGGTTCTGCCAACGGATCTTCTAACGGTTCTGCCTCTGCTCCAAAGGTCAACGGCTCTGTAGCCGAGAAGGACTTGGACCGTCTTAAGCAGGGTGCCATCAATTGCATAAAATCGT
The DNA here is from genome assembly GCA_030572575.1 of Scheffersomyces insectosa. Classification (NCBI taxonomy): domain Eukaryota; kingdom Fungi; phylum Ascomycota; class Pichiomycetes; order Serinales; family Debaryomycetaceae; genus Scheffersomyces; species Scheffersomyces insectosa. The sequence goes on from JAJMAO010000004.1 coordinate 151,276, forward strand.
GAAAATATGTAATATAACCAAAAGTAGGCTTCTGGAAGGAAATCCTCACTGGGTGAGCCAAAAATCAAACCAAAACACATCTGTACAATTTGCTATTTTGCAATGTTGTAAACATCCTCTTTGCATTACTTAATAGATACATACTGTATTTCTAATAATATATTCGTTCAGAACTGATCTAAGTAATAACATTTGCAGTTATGGCTGCAAATCGGGAGTTGTAGAAGAAGAAAATTTATAGTACAATTTGTCAATTTTTTTTAATTTTTGCGATTACATTGTACTTTTGGAGCTGTAAATGTATATATAGTTGCGATGTATTGAGAATTCTTGATTCACCATAGTATTTGATGTATAATACGCAGTAATGGCAACCTGTAAATTGCATATTGAAAGCCTCTAACACTATACAATTGCACCTGCATCGACAATGCAATTAGACATACATACACACATATATACGGCACATATAATTAGTTGCAAATAAACATTGCAACAGTCATTTTTTTGCATCCATTTTCCCTCAGAGTGAAATTAACATCACGGGGTGATACAGTACTAGCATCTCAGAGTAATATTATTCACATGAATGCTGCTTCTCGCTCGAGAAAATAGCCTCTTTATATTCATAATATTGAGACTCCATGTTGGAACTAGAGCGAAATATTTACTCCTACAGAGGCTAAATATTAATAATGCAGAATGGCTATTTAGTTGGGAGTGAAGATACATCCATGTGAATAACATCGTATCAAATAGTAGCATTCACTCTCTCGCACACTCACAATCTCACACTCTCCCCTCTCACTCCTCTCACTGTCCGCTACTTGCGGCCCGCTAAAAGTTTCCTGTCCCGACCAAAATCGATTCTCTCGATGACTCAAAAGGCGCGACGTATTTTTGATTTTTGTCTCTGATTTTCAGATTTCGTCACAGACTTTGACTTCGGTTCTTTTCTTAGTGAGAGCTGAGACTGAGAAGGTTTGATTTTCCAGTGAACAAAGTAGAGATATCTGTATTCTTTGTGTCTCTAGTGTTGTGCTATTTGTGTTGTAGCATATATACCTATCTGCAATATTACCACTTACGAAACCCTCAAGTTCATACTATTACAACTATGCCTTCGCAAGAAATCGGAATGCCCATTCCCAACATACCCCATGCGGTTTCGGTGACGCTACCCACTTGGGAAGCTACGGTAGGCTACGAAGAGGGTCAGGACTGGGTTGTCAGCAAGATGAACTCTGGCTACCCAAGATTCTTCATCCACAGCCTGATCCAGAAGTTGTCGAAAAAGATAGAACAGAAATACGGCAGAGATGGAGAACGCTGTATGATCTTCCCATCTTACAAAGTCGCCAAGCGCTGTAGAAAGTTCATTAAGGAGAAGACCGACAAGGAAAACCTTGTCGCCAGAATATTGCAGCTCAGCACCCCAGCACCAGCAACTGAAGATGAAAAATCCACCATCATAGAATCCAGTATCGGTGTAGTATTCTTCCCAGCAAGTGAATATCCTCTAGCCAAGAACTACTGGCAGCACTCTGGTGAGGGTATAAGTTCTCGTATGGGAGAGTATGTGTTACGTGAGTTGTTCGAAAAGGACAGTAGCAGATCAACCAGCCCTACACCTTCTCTGGGTTTTAGAGCAGCAAACAGCAATTTGAAACAGGAATTACAGGTTCAACAGATCCAACTGCGTTCTCCCTCCATCTCAGCTGGAATCCGTAGTCCTAGTGTTACTCAGAACGAGGAAACTGAGAAGGAATTTGACACATTCATTGAACAGAAGTTCGGAAGAGTTTTGGACTTGAAGTTCGCTAGAGAAGCAAAAATCGCATTGAGAAGAAGAATCTGTGGTAAAGTCGACAAATCCCATAACCAGATCGAAGAAATGGAGAAGACCAGAAGAGGTAAAAACCTTAGTGAAACCGACGTGTACTTGTTCCCTTCAGGTATGGCTACAATCTTCTATGCACATCAAGTCTTGCTCGAGTTGTCAAAAGAACCAAAGAAATCGGTGTGTTTTGGGTTCCCTTACGTGGATACCCTTAACATCCTTAAGAAATTCGGTCCAGGTGTCCATTTCTTGGGTCTTGGTGATGATAAATCATTAGATGAGCTTGAAAGGCAGTTGGAAAATGGAGAAATAGACATCTTGGCTTTGTTCTGCGAATGTCCATCCAATCCTCTTTTGAAGTCCCCTAATTTAAAGAGAATAAGGAAGTTGGCAGATAAATTTGACTTCGCAGTCGTTATTGACGAGACTGTAGGAAACTTCTTGAACATCCATGTATTGCCTTATGCCGATATGGTTTGCTCATCTTTAACCAAGGTATTCTCTGGTGATTCTAACGTAATGGCCGGCTCGCTCGTTTTGAACCCTGCTTCCCTGAGATATCACAAATTGAAGGAGTACTTCGATAACGAATATGAAGACTTATTCTGGTCTGAGGATGCCTTATGGTTGGAAAGAAACTCTCGTGATTTTGCAGAAAGATCTGCAAGAATTGACAAGACTGCTTTACCAGCAGTTGACTTGTTACAAGAATGCCCTTTGATTGCTAAGGTATACTATCCAACTATCAGTGATACCAGGAAGTACTATGACGAAATTAAAACTCCAACAGGTGGATACGGAGGATTGATTTCGTTCCTTTTCCACGAGCCAGAGCACGCCATCCGTTTTTTCAATGCAGTAAATTTGCACAAGGGTCCTTCTTTGGGAACTAACTTCACATTAGCATGTCCTTATGCTATTTTAGCTCACTATGAAGAGCTTGATGAGATTGCCAAATGGGATGTTGATAGAAATTTAATTAGAATCAGTATTGGTTTAGAAGATACTGAGGAATTGTTGCAAGTCTTGCAAACCAGTTTAGACGAGGCAGCAGCTCAGCCAATTGGCTGAATCTTATGATATATAAACTTTTAATGCATTATACTATCGACTATTTTGGGTGGAAATTGAATTTCAGTATGTAGGATTTTCAACGGAAAGTTTTCAGGTTTACAGAGCCCCGAATCTACAATCACCAAGCCAATTCCAAGGACACTTTGTTAAAACGACATCTCATGTAATATATTTCATTTCTCTATGTGACGTTTATATGCATAAATTCATTAATGTGTTACATGCTGTGAATATCGCCCTATCACATTAGTGACGTCTCGGGGCATGATATCCAGGGAACTTAACATGCTCGCAAGGTGCTGGAGGTTCGCCATTTATAGCTTCAAGTTGAACATGGCCGACCAACCAGTATTTCGGGTGATATTCGTAAAACCTCTGCCATTCCTCTACATCGTGGCTAGCTTCTTCCTCGTCCAAGCCACGTAAATCGTAGGTGTATTCTTCCGGATTTCTGAAACATCCAGTAACGTATACTCGAGCAGCGTCCTTTCCACTCAACTTACCGTAAGACCCTTTGGGTCCATATATGCCTCGAGATGCTGAGACATCATAAACACTGCCATTCACTGCTACATATATAGGCAATCTGGTGTCTGTGCCATTGTAGAGTGACAACTCGTCTAGTGTGAGATTCACGTAGTTACCAGTCACACGGTGAGCCAAATACAGTGTATTTATCCATTTTCCATCGTATCCCCATGTCGAAGTCGAGGTGAACCACCACGATAGAAATGCATTAAGGAAGATCACTCCTCCGAGAACACGTACAACGTCCACGAATCCGAATGACCCAGATGGCTTTTCCTGCTTAGCGTCTGTCATAGATCGCAACCCACTCGAATGACTACGTTATAACCCTTCGAAAACGACAGCCCTTAAGAACCAAGTTACACTAGCTTATACCTCAGTCCTCATCTGGTGATGTTAAGTATTGCTAGCCGATTCGAGATTTGAGGCACTGATGTTCCAGAGGTATAGCGCTACACACAGGATATATGGATTTTGCAATCATATCTATTAGTATACTTACTTATACAAGGGGGGAGGTGTGTCCTTCATTAAAAGGACAATTACAACATAAATGTAATAAATAGTCCGCGAGACAGGGGAGAAAGAAAGAAAGAAATAAATAAATGAATGGGGCCGTTTAGTTCATGTAAAATGCTTCGTCATTGAGTTGGACGGTGTTGTGGTTGTTGTTGGAGAAGTTGATCCGATCAGAGTCAGTGCTCAACAAATCGGACCAGAACTCGTCGTTCAATGCCCAATACGAATGCTCCAATTGATCGGGGTTGGCCAAGTTCGAATAAGTGAGGGGCTTGTTGAACCCAAGCGAAGGCTGACGCAACTGCGGTTGTTGGTTAATAGGAAGAGTGCTGCCCATCAAAGGGGGAGCCATTCCAATATTACCTTGTAGACCATTTCCATTAGCTCCAAAGATAGGAGGTAACTGGGCACTGCCACTTAGTCCACTGCCGTTATTATTAATTTGCATGTTCGAACTGTTAGACAAACCAAGAAAATTGTTGTTCTGGGGATTCTGTTGTTCGCCGGATCTCAAATTAGAGATGTTATTGTTGGCCTCATTACTTGCGTCGTTGCTAATTGTGTTGGGAATTCTGCTATCCACATTCTGAATAGGCTGCGGAGTGTTCGGTTGCAGGGCCCTGCCTGTGGCACTACCATTAGCAACTTCAGCGCTTTCAGAAACAGAGGTCTTTAATGGATATTTTCCATTGGCATCTTTGCCGTCCCTCCTATAACTGGCCGCATACGATAAGATGTCCAATGGGACGTTAGACGTATAGGCACCAGCATCATCGTTAATTAAAGACTTTTGTCCAGCTTCATGGTGTGCTCTGAACATGCTGTTCAAGCGATCCATTTCATTAATTTCTCTTTTGGTAATGATAGGAGGCTTCAAATTTTGTGGTGTTTCACCATTTTTTCTCAATAAGTCTTGAACTTGTGTAGCATATGTCTGAATGAACAATTGCAAGACCAATCTTGTCTTTTTCAAAAAGTGATTAAGGCAATGAGTCGAGCTGGCCTGGTCTATCAATCTATTTGCTTTTTGTATGGCCAAAATAGCATGTTGAGGGACCAAATCCTTCTCTATATGGGAGGGTAACGAAAGAATTAAGAAGCGCAATCTCAAAAGCATACCAGCAGTATAAATAATACGTGAGACATGGAACAATGGGATTATGGCTAGTTGCTCCAGTGTCAATTTGTTGAACTCATCCAATGCGTTGAGACAAGAGTTCGTACAATTTGATATTGACTTTGCTGATGACTCAGTGAGCCTTACGTATTCAGGATTTTCCTCCAGTGTGAAGACATTACTTAAGATTGGTTCATGCAAGTATGCCTCTACGGAGAAGTAGTAGGCTAAGTTGGCATGATCGTTGTCATCTATCTTACTACGAATTATGGACAAAGACTTTTGCAACTCATGAATGATGTATTGCGAAGTGGATGTTCTTCTTTCGGAGACTTCAGGAGCATGAATGATATGGTGGATCTTGTCTAAAAGATTGCTTAATCTAGAGAACAAGGCAAGATCTCTCCATCTCTTATCTGGAGATTTTTCAAGCAGGGAACAACACTCTTCAACGTAGGGAGTCCACTTGACGTAAATAGTTCTTTTGAGGATCAAGCATATACTCACGGTAGTGAAGTAGACGATCAAAACCAAACTCATATACTCTGCGCTCTGCTTCTTGTTCAAGTTTTGCGAAATGGCCCGATTATCGGCCTTGAAACTGTATGATGGTCTGATTCCAAGATCGTGCAACATCGTGACACTAACAGTGCTCAAGTAGTGGTAACGACGATGTCTGAATAGTTCCGGACTATTATACCAAATACATAAGAGCAATAAACTTTTAATCATCTCATCGGTTTTTGTGCCTGCCACCATTACTTCGACAGTGATTGATTGAATCGCAGCATTATCTATTTTTAAAGATTTGTCCAAGTCCGAGGTTTTACTGTACACCGTATTAGTTATGGACATTATAGAGTTGAACAAGAAGGGCTGGTCTTTTCTCAAATCGTCAGCTGTCATGTCCAGAGGGATTTCCACAAGAGGGTATGGTATGAAGATTTTGTTACGATACAATTCCAATCTCTCTCTAGCCTCTTCAATGCCTAACAATCCAGTAGACACCACATCTATGGGGCCATCTCTGAGCAACAGTGTTCTTCTATCGGCTACAAGCTTGAGCTCGTTGGTTAAGTCTGTCAATCTTGAGCCACTGTTATCACAGAGGGTGCCGATTTCTCTTTCCAAGTCGAATTTGGAGACGAAAGGAGGAGATTCTACATCTGAAATGGTAGCATTACTGGAGTTATTCCTGTGGCGAGCATGCAGAAGATGATGGCTATGGATGTTGTTGTTGTGAGGCGAGTTTGAATGTTGTTGCACTTGTAACTGGGCCTGTAACTTGCTGATCTCTTTTTTAAGTTTCTCGATCACATCGTCGTTAGTGCCGTTGCTGCCGCTGTCACTAATGGCACCAGCTAAACCAGAGCTGGGTAAAGCAGAGGCAACCGGAGTTGGAGATGATATTGCCGAGCCGTTTATAGGTGACATTTCGGCAGCAACACTAGGAGGAAGCGATGGTACGGTGCTCCTCTCCTTGATGGTGGCACCCAAGATCTCCGACTTCTTGCGTCTTTTCCTTGTCTGGTTCAAGTCGATTTCACACTTTCTGTTGGCGTTCATACACCGTATACAAGGTCCCCCGGGGTTAATGGGATCGGCGGGGGTACATTTGACCTTTAGGGAGTGGCAGCTCTTGCAGGCCACCGACCTTCTGGTAGACTTGGGCTTTTTGAGCAGACCATGGGGGTCATCTGAGGCGGAGTGTGAGTTAGGAGCTGGGGTCAGGTTTGTAGAGGACGGTGAGTGCTCTGGTGTAGTATCTCCTCTGCCGAGGGGAGATTGAGTGGGGGCGTAGGACATTTTGGTTGCTGTCGCAGGTGAGAATGAATAGAGAGGCTGGTGGTAAAGCCGTTTTCTGTTTGGTGTGCCAGCGGTCAGTTGGTATTCGGTGACTGGATCACTGGTTATCTATGGAGAAGCGGTCTCGGTCCAAGCAAGAAAGTATGCGATGGGGAGCCGAAATACCGAGCTGCGGTGTAGGGCTGTAGCAGTAGAGTATATATTCTGTGCTTTGTACGGGGTTGTACGTTGTGTACTTGGTGCTGTGTGACGACTTATACTGGTGGAGATGCTTTCTCTGTGTACTATGATAATTAAAAAAAATTCCTGTGAATCAAAGAACCGACTTGATATAATAACTGAATTTTTGTAGCCGACCTCAGCGAGGGTGGAGATGGAAGCAGGACCGGGAGTATTGAGAATGAGACAAGACGACAATATCTAAGGTGGAGTCAGTTATTGCGTATTGCGAACGGAGAACAGCGGATGGGAACAGAGCGCAGACAAGAAATCAGAAGACGAAGCACGAGCCGGAAAAACGAACTTAGAACACTGAAACCCAACCAGCGACAAAATAGGTGAACGGTAGAGAGTGAATAACTGGAATACTGAAAGGGTGGAATATTTCATGTCCCTCACCGATTCACACTCAATCTACCGGTGTACGGAGAACAATGGATGGTGGATAATAGAATAATGGGCGGGCAGGCGTTAAGCATGAGAGAGGGGTGGCTACGATTTGGCACGATTTGGCTAGAATTCTGGGAAAGTATGAACGAGATTCTAGTCGGAGGTTGCATTGTGGTTTCGGGATGTGCTGAGGGTACCGTGTAGGAGTTTATGGTGTGGGTCATGGATATTCTGCTTCTTGAAAGTTGTCTCCAGTGTCTAATGTGGTGGCTGCTCGAGTGCACTTGCGCTTACTTTAGAATGGGTGCAGCTTCCTGGAGTTTAAATTCGGTTGCGTTTTTAGCATGCTCCTGGAGTGGAGTACGAACCTCCGTCTGCCAGTAACCGCTTCAACACTCCCATATAAACCACAAGCCGCAAAAGCGTTCCTAATAAGGATTCCACAGGCAGCCCGGGCCAAACGGCTATAACGTGTGCAGGGCTAGCGACTATCACAGTGGCATTGCAATAGGTAGAAGCGAGTCGGACAGCATTTTAGACAAAAGCAGTCATAGTAACATTTGCCGACTTCGTGCAGAACCCAGGAAGTAAGCGTTGAAGTGAGAGATAACGTGATTTATAAATATCCAAGTGGATAAACCAAAAGGGTGAAATCCGTGAATGCAGTCATCAGTTAGCAATTTTCCTATGGACAGAACGGATGAGATGACAATGGAACGCTATCAGGATTAGATATGATTCTGCATTGAACAATGGGATAAAGGTCGAAATTCTTTTTTGGGTTGTTTGGTGCAGCTAAAATAGACCTGAGTAAAATTTCATGATTTCTATCTGAAGTCATTAACAATTGAACAACGAATACGAGTTTACCCAATGTAGTTCTCTCCCCACAAATTACAGTTCTAACTTCTGGAGGTTCTAAGCGCAAAACGAGATATATAAACGGCGGGCACAAACTCAGAGGCATATTGGACAGTTGTGTACACTTACACATGTGATTTAGATCGTTTAGCTGCGAAATTTGGAATTTCAAATGCATCATATGTATATATTATCTTTCTGCCCTCCCACCGTAATTCCATACACTACGCATAGAAGCCCACACATCAACTTGGGCAACGACCTTGCATTTCTCTGGACTGACTATGGCGAACAATGCGGTCAATAAGGGGCATTTCGCTGAATCAGGAACACCGCTTCCTTTTATTGCTTTAGCATTTCCAGTGAGTATATTAGAATACCGCTTTGAAATCTCGTCAAAACATCAAGTATCAGCCATATCATCGCCCTAGAAATGTAGCGTATCACGTCAGCTGACTCAACCTGATTCTTGCCTACCTGTTTAGCAAAAGAGTCCCATCTGCTACTTCTACAAGGCTCACTGCTTGACTGCACACAGACCGTTCCCAGGCTTATAATACTTCAAACTTCATTGTGACGTATTTCTGTGCTACTAACTGCCAACAACACGACCAGTATGTATAACATCATTCTAGCCAGCACAAATGAAATGAAACAGCAACCACAATTTTCCATTCAATATTGCCTTTATATACTCTTTTAGTAAAGTGTGAAATCACCACTTTCCTGAATCCTTCTCTCGTCTCCCATCACTATCTGTAGAATCTCGATCACATGACCTAATTTTCTATACAGATCAACCTCGTAGACTTCCTAAATTCTTCAGTTGTTGATATGTTCTATCAATGACTACAGTTCATTCACTACACTAATCGAAGTGAACGGACCAAGCATCGGATCCTGTTACGTAGTTCTCCTTTAGTTCACAATTCATCATTGTCGTGCCGTCGGGTGACTTGAATAAACCAATTACTCAAGCTAGTCTCACTACATCCGGTTGCTCTTCTCTCATAAAGACACGGTATAGAGTTGTGAGTTTTGAAGCACGAAAATTTAGGGTTAAGCCGCAAATTTTTCATCACCGTCGAGTAGATGTCGTCAATATTTCCCAGAAGCGATAATATAGGAGGGGGTATATGGAAAGCAAAGTCGTCGAATTCGTTGCCGATGTACTACAAGGATAAGCCCAATTTCAAAGCCGCCAAGCCAAGCAAAGCGGCCACCTACGGTAAAGGTCTCGTTGTCGCTCTAGTTCTTTATTTATTATACAGTTTTGGTTTTGGTGGCATTCTGACTCCATCTTTTGGTGGAGGCAATACCTGGGTAAAGGCCCAGCAAGAGGTCAGAACCGCCATGTTGGATTCGTGGCACACATACGAGAAGTTCGGGTGGGGATACGATATATATCATCCGATAAGGCAAAAGGGTGAGAATATGGGTCCTAAACCTTTGGGATGGATCATTGTAGACTCTTTGGATACTTTGATCTTAATGGACGCCAAGGAAGAGGTTGCCAGAGCCCGTAAGTGGGTCAAAGAAGTTTTGGACTACAGATTTGACTACAACGTGAACGTCTTTGAGACCACCATTAGAATGATGGGTGGGTTGTTGTCAGCATTCCATTTTACTGCGGATGATGCTTACTTGGATAAAGCAGTTGACTTGGCCAATGCATTGGATGGGCTGTTCAAAAGTAAGACTGGTATCCCATACAGTTCTGTTAATTTGGAAACCGGAGAGGGTCTCAAGAATCATGCGGATGGAGGAGCATCTTCGACCGCTGAGGTTTCTACATTGCAATTGGAATTTAAGTACTTGGCTTCGTTGACCGGTGAAGTGTTGTACTGGCAACGCGCAGAGAAAGTTATGCAAGCATTGGAAGCTAACAAGCCGGACCAAGGATTGGTTCCAATTTATGTTGACCCAGACACTGGTAAGTTTCAAGGTAGATTGATCAGATTGGGTTCACGTGGTGACTCTTACTACGAATATCTTTTGAAGCAATACTTGCAAACAAACCAACAAGAGCCTGTCTACAGAGACATGTACCGTGAATCTGTGAGAGGAGTTAAGAAGAATTTGCTTAGAAGATCGTACCCTAACAATTTAGCTTTCATCGGAGAGTTGGAAAACGGTATTGGCAAGCACCTCTCTCCAAAGATGGACCACTTGGTTTGTTTCTACGGAGGATTACTCGCCCTTGGTGCCACCAACGGTTTAACATATGAAGAAGCAAAGAAGTTGCCAGATTGGACCCCGGAAAAAGAAGAGGACTTCAAATTGGGAGAAGATTTGACGTACACATGTTACAGAATGTACGCAGATGTTGCAAGCGGATTATCTCCGGAAATAGTCGTTTTCAATGAGGACAAGACCCAGGCCAAGGATTTCCATATCAAGCCAGCCGACAGACACAACTTACAAAGACCCGAGACTGTCGAATCCTTATTTATTTTGTACAGATTAACAGGAAACGAGAAGTATCGTAAATATGGTTATGAGATATTCCAGAGTTTCATTAAGCACACGAAGATTGTTAACAAGGATGGAGACGTCGCTTTCACTTCTTTGCTGGACGTCACGGTTATCCCAACAAAGGCCAAAGACAACATGGAATCTTTCTGGTACGCAGAGACATTGAAGTACTTGTACTTGCTTTTTGATGACACCAACTTGCTTCCATTGGATCAGTACGTCTTCAACACCGAAGCCCACCCATTCCCTAGATTCAATTTGAATGAAATTTTGAAGACTGGATGGATAAGAAGGATTGACGAATTTAAGGAACCATCATTACAAGACCCTCAAATCAAGATTGACAAGCAAAACCCACCTGTGGCTCAGCCCGTCGATAAGTCAGTAGAGAAGGCTGCAGCAGAAGTGCTTAAGCAGAATCCACAAGTGGCCAAGGAAGAAAATATCGAGGAGAACAAGCAGAAGATGAATGAGATCATCAAAAAGAACCCAGAGATCGTTGACGAGAAGGTTGATCCGAAGGCTCCACCAAAGGAGAAGAAGGATGATGATCCAGATTCGAAAAATCCCGTACTCGAATAGTTAGACTTTTCTGATTGAGATTTTTCATATGTAATAGTTGCAAAAATATAAATAAACCGAAGATAACTATAATTAAGAGCTTCTAGAAGCCGTAGTACAAGGGGGTAGCCGTGCTCTACGTCATAGGTGATGTAATGCGCTCCAGATACCGAATCCGTAGTCAAATTCTACCACATAAGGCTGCGAAATAGGGTTAGAGTTTTTTACGATAAGATCAACAGAAATTCATCTACGGCACACACACACGCATACCCATACCGTAATTTAGTTCCACTTGCAGTTGGGGTACGTTTACGACAACAGGTTAAAAACCATGCCATGCACACGGTGACTGAATTTCTGTTTAAATTTGCGTTTGCATTGCCGTTTACATCAGTTCTAAAAATATCGCAAAAATAATGGCTGCCAGCAGTGTTTGCAGGCTTCCCTTCTCCACTCTTCGCTAGGTAGTACGATTCTTGAATCCCACAGGGAGGAGCATTCCACATGCGGCGAAAATAGCGCCTGTAAGGTCGAAGGCCAAATGTGCGCTTTTACGGCTATCGGTTGTGTCATGACGCATCACTCCCATGCAACGTCCGATCGATATTAAATGAAACCTGTCCCTCCTCACGTTACACCTTCTACAGGATCCCTACCATTTGTCTCATTTTTGGGTGCCAATGCTGAGATAACACTGAGACAATTAAATTCCCTCACCCTCTGAACTCCCGTTCACGTGAGTATGGCATCCCTGCCGCCATAACCAACCACCCTCAAAAAACAAATGACGTAACTTCTGAAAAGCACACCAAAAATTTAAAAATACATCAAGCAAATAGTTGATGTCTCCAAATCGAAACAGTATAGATAGACCCCATCCAGCTGGTATTCTCGTCTGTTGTGTTGCCTAAGTCATCAGAACAACCATGTCGAGTGAAGTAAGTACAAAAACCACCGAGTCAGCAACCCACAAGGCTGGATACTGCAGCAGCAGACACTCTTTTTCGTGTGTTTGGACTGCTAGTGTCTCATTACGTCACAGCCGGGTTAAACTACTGCAAGCACAAAGTTACTAACCTTCTTGTTCTCTTTAGCTGAAAACCACGTTTGATCTTGAACCAAACCCTTTTGAGAGATCCTTTGCCACCAAAGAGTCCACTGCCTCGAATCACTCGTCAATCTCCGAGCACAGAGACTCCTCTACATCCACATCCAATGACGAGTCTAATGGTAGTTCAAAACCATCCTCAAATAAGCACAACTTACACATCCCAAACATTTCCAGCTTGAACAACCAACCATCAGCAAAGCTTCCAGGAATCAACTCACCATTATTCACACCAGGAGGAAGAAGATTACCTCCCTTGGGATTGTCTCCTCCACCGGTAACAGGTAATGCCTTATCAAACCCAGGAACGCCAGGGCTGAACTTATGGAACAGCCTACTCAGTGCAACCAACAACCATAATCCTGTTAACCACACCCAAAACAATGGAATGCCTCCTAACAACGGAAGCGGCCCAAGTTTCAATCAGTTCGTCAATACTTTAAGAAAAACTGGATTAACACCAAATGAATCGAACTTACGTTCTGGACTCACCCCAGGAAGTCTCTCCCATTTTGCATTTGGCACTCTGATGCCAGGCTTGACCACTCCAGGTGCTTTGTTGAATAGTCCCATGACTCCGGGGTTATCCAGCTTACTTGGTCTCTCCAGTAATTCTGGTAACCAGATGTCTCCTGGAATAAATGGTCAGCAAATGGTACAAACACAGCAACAACAGCCAGAGAGACAAGAGATACAACAGAATCAACACATTCCTGAAGCACAAAATCAAGTTCAGCAACAAATCCCACAAGTCCAAATCCAACAAGTTCAACAGAGCATTCCACAAGAACAACAATTACCCCCACACTTACAACAGCAATTGCAGCAGGCTCAATCTAATACCACATACAATACTAATGTACATAATAGCCCTTCTGTACAGCCTGCCAATGCATCTTCTCAGACAATTAAGGTAAAACCTGAACCAGCATCGGAAAAGAGTTCGAACAGTCAACCATCTGCTCGTGGTAGGAAGAGAAAGTCGGAGAGTGTTGAAGGAACCAAGACCAAGAAAGCCAAGGGTGAAGGAAAGGGTAGAAAATCTAAGGTCAAGGTCGAATCAGAAGAGAGAGTTTCAGCACAACCAGAAGACAGCCACCTGCAAGACCTGCAAAATGAAGACAGAGACAACGACGAGGGCAAGAGCGATCTGGAAAAGAGAAAGAACTTCCTTGAAAGAAACAGAGTGGCAGCATCTAAGTGCCGTCAACGTAAGAAGCAGTTGGTACGCAAGATGGAAGATGAATTGACTTTCTACTCTACAGGTTACCGTGAATTATCTGTGCAAGTGAACCAATTGCGCGATCAATTGGTGAACTTGAAGGACATCTTAGGGAGCCATAAGAATTGCTCGCTTTTAGCCCAGTCAGTAGGAGGCTTTGAGCAGTTGAATAATATAATCCAACAAGCTAACTACATTACCCAAGTAAGTGGAAGTAGTCTGAGCGATGTCACCTCAATGCCACTGACAATACCCACGACATTGAATAACGCCAATAACGGCAATAGTAATAATAGCGGCGTTTCCCTTCAAATGGCACCCCAAAATGCTGGTATGACAGGGATGCCTATTAGAGCCAGTTCGAATTCTACAACTGCTGGTGTGACACCAGAGATGGCCAATAGCTTCCAGGGATCTCAAATGGGAAGCCACCCACAAAGTGTGACTGACTTACCTGCTGCAGCAGCTGCAGCCAACGGAATGGCGCCAACATTAGCTGGAAATGGTGACTTACGAGTCATCAACAGCATGTCCAATTTGTCGGCCATGAACACTACACCACAGCAACACCATCCACAGCAACAACAGCCTATGGCTACAAACTATAATCTCCGTCCTGTGAACAGCATGGTGGAGTTACAACACTCCTTACACAATCATTCGAATTACACTGGTGGCTTAAATGTATAGATAAAAGAGAACAGGTAGTGTAGTCTCTATTGGGAAGAAATAAAACGATATCCGTAATTCATCTGATGTAAGCTGGTATTTTCATGCAACAGTCGTATGTTTTAAGTTCTCTATGTTCACGTCAAAACGACTGCAAAATTGAATATTTCACTTTGCGCAGCCGCTGCGAAAATCTCTTAACAAATGGTCTCTTATTTACTAGGATGTTCGGATATTGTTTCTACTGCTGCATATCTGTTACATTCTTTTGCTACGTCAATTAGGATAGGAGTCTCGGATATAGTCACTTTCGTTGTGCTTGTCTGCGAGGTATTTACTAGACACATCTATGTGTTAAAGCCGGTGCCACAAACTCGCTTACTAATTGTATCCTCATTATAAGGCTGATTGTGCTGATGTATTGATGTTTTGGGGCTTATTGATTGTTCAATTAGTAAATTTGAATCGTGATAATTGACACCAAAGCCACACAAGCTAATAGTTTGCCATAGTTGTGGAAAGAGTATATGAGAAGTGCATAGTTGTATTAAGGATGTACAGTGATAAAATGTAGGTGCAAATATAAATACAGAGCGGAAAGCATTTGCGAACCGTTTCTGCTAAGGTATCTTCCTTACTTCCAGCAACTACTACAATCAGTATTCCGCGAAAATTACCACTATGACAGTTGATTTGAAACCATCTCTTAAAACCAAATCTGGCGACCCTATTACCATTGGAGCAGGCTCGGGTACCAGTTGGGGAAGACTGAAAAGGGGAGATCCCTCCAACGAAGCTATCCTCAACGAAATCGTAGACAAGTTGGCCTACTCAATTAATGCTGGGTATAACCATTTGGACACTGCTGAAATCTACACCACTCATCCTGAAGTCAGCAGAGCAATCAAGAAGAGTGGAGTAGAAAGAGAGAAATTATGGGTGACTACCAAGTACTTCGTTGGTTCTGTATTCCCTGATAAGAAGGCAGAATCCCCACAGGAGTTCATTGACCAGACTTTGGAGGAGCTTAATACCGACTACATTGACTTGTTGTTGATTCACCACCCTTTCTTTAAGAAAGAAGATTCTAAGAACGAGTATGATATTGAGACATTATGGAAGGAAATCATCGAAGTTCAAAAGAGTGGAGCTGTGAGATACATTGGAGTCTCTAACTTCGATGTGCCTAACTTAAAGAAGGTGATCGAGATCAGCAAAAAGGAGGGAAAGGAGCATCTTCCAGTGGTTAACCAGATAGAATACCATGCCTATCTTCAGAACCAATCCCCTGATGTTGTTAAGTTCTCTCAGGATAATGGCATCTTGATCGAGGCTTATGGGCCATTGACTCCTCTTGTTCGTGTTGTTGATGACACAACCAAGGACGAGATTGTGGATCACCCTTTGAAAAAGCTCCTCCCAGAATTGGCTAGCAAGTACGGACGTACAGAAGCTCAAGTCTTATTGAGATATGTTTTGCAGAAACAAGTCTTGCCCATCACTGTTTCATCTAAAGAAGAAAGAATCAAGCAAGCTTTGGAGGTCTACGATTTCGAATTGAGCCAAGAAGATGTGGATTTGATTGATTCCGAAGGCTCCAAATTTCCTTACAGGGCATTTTTCAAAGAGTACTTTAAGTAGAAACATACAAATAGAGTTTTGAATTAAAAGAATTAGTCTGGAACATGTAAAGAAGTAGATCATATACAGTAGAGCAAAGAGAGGGATCTACCACTTCAATGAACTTTTGCAACCTTTTTTCATTTATATTGGTGAGCTAACTACTCTCTTCATTTTAGCTCGACAGAGAAGAATCTTTAATTACAAAATTAATTAATTTTGGATTCGCAAAGCATTGAAAGCATTGAAAGCATACTATGGTAGCCTGTAAAAAGGGAAGTATATCGGATTTATCATCTTGATTTATTCTAGAATTGGTTCGAACACGATACAATATATGCCAATGATCTCTAATAAAACCCAAAATATATGCTGGATACAGCTCATCGTTCACTCTAAAACTCCTCTTACCTTCCCCCTTCTTCTCTTATCACGAAGATTCCCTTCCAAATAGCTTGATTTCTGATAGCGTCGCTACTCTATAAGCTGCGAAAAACTTCAACTTGGATGAGGCGACGGGAAACGTGAAAACTGGATCTGCAATCTAGCAATGATGTAATTACACACACTACCACACGATATCACACGATATCACACACGAGAAGACATCAGTGGTGCCAGGAGGAATCAGAGACGTGTCTGGCTTGAATTGGACTCGGCGGTCGGTGTATTGGTCCCATCGCTGTATTGCTGTGGTAGCCGCAGCATCTGCCGGAACCACAAAAATAGCATTACCCAATACCATGGCCATTTAAAACATCAGTCGCCTAATTGGGACGCGAATTCGGTGATAATATACACGCGCACAGCCAACGGGCTGCCAAAGGACATAGCCTATGGCAAGTACTGGACATCTAATCCCCCAAACAAACCTCAACTCGCACCTTCTATCTATTGCACCACTTCTAGCAAACAAGTCTACCACCGCACTCCATAGCCGCCTGCCTCCCCTGACACCTCCTCCAACCTAACATGCTTCCACTACACCTTCAGCTCGCAACCGTCCCTTCACTGCTCTCTAGGCTCTCTTCAAAATATGCCTGTATCCACTACGCCTCAAATGGGAAAAAATTATCAGGTTCCTGGCACTCGCGTAGTGTACAGGCGCCAGGTAAACAATGTCAAAAACAAACATCACCGGATTTTATGGCAGCCAAAGAAAAGACACACCAGTTCTGGCGGCAGAAACAGAGGTTGGTCGTTTTATACGTAGACTAAGCCAAAAGGTAGCTAAACACTTACAGTGAAAATTCGACATTTGTCAGCGCTGCTAAGACCCATTGATATACCCTTGTTAGCTGAATATTGAGTGCTACTAGCTGCGAATTTTTGTATTGACGATTTCGCTACTGGCCAATTTGAACCATCACAGGCAAAGCTCATGAAACCAGTGAAAATATGCCAAAACTAGCAGGTATACAGCTTCCCAAGTTGCCGGAGGTGGATCTGGGTGAAACGCACACTTACTCACACTCCTCCAGGGATAATATAATCCCCCAGGACCAGCTAACCAAGCGTAAGCTCAAAGCCATTCTCCACATAATCACAGCCGAACTCAAACTTCGTGGTACCAAAACTCCTCATATTTTCTTGCCTTTCCGTTCCCGTATCGATGACTCGAAATTGGACGAGCTTTTAAGCCAGCTCTTCCCCAATGGCCAAAAGATAGATGTTGAAAACGACGAAAACCACGCCTTGATCATAGTTCAGTCTTTCGATGAGTTTACGTTGATGAGCGCATTGAAATATTTGTGGTCTCGTTTGCCTAACAATGAGATTATCGGATGGGATGTATACTTGGAATACAGAAGACGTGAACGTGAAGAAGGGTTCCCTAAAAGCTCTTTCTTGTCGATTATGCCCAAGTGTCTCTCCTCTCCAGCCCATGCATCCATTGTTTATGACTTCCTCGATTTATTGATCAGCATAACAGCAAATTCACAGTACAATTACATGAGTGGGAGGAAAGTGGCTAAAATGGCTTCTATTTGGGCTTTCAACCCTACTACAAAACTGTCGAAGTCTGCTTTCTTCGATGCAACCATTAACAAGGAACGTAACTTTATGGAGGGATTAGAGTCATGGAAATCATCAGCAAATGCTCTTTTTCACCTCTTGTTATCATTTTTGAGAGCTATGTTACCAGAAAAGGATTCCGAAACGCTTAAATTGCCAAAAACATTGCAGTCATTACTTATTACTACATCGTATCCTCCTACTGAAGAGAATGGACGGGCACTCAAGAACATGATCACTATTCCATGTGTTCTGGTAAGGTCTACTAGACCGTCATCCAATCCATATGAGTTGATTTCCAAAGTCAGGCATACCCTCAGTTTTGATAAGAAAGACTCATTTCTTTCAATAGAGAACTACACCATACTCAAAAACATCTTTAACAAAGCATCCACCAATGAAATTACATCGTCTCTCACCGAAGAGTCTCGAAGAGTTCTCAATAGGGTCACAGCAAAACCAGTAGAGTCCGAGTATAACTTGTACCCTGGCTGGACAAAAGAAGTAGCGGAGCACGATCCCAATATTCCGCTTTATTCGCAGATTTCTATTCATGACGTCACTCTACAAGACTACCACATATGGACTTGGTTGTCTACTTTAGGTTCGGACCAAGACTCTAATCTCAAGAAATTGTTTGGTCGGTCTCTTGTTGTCGAGGCACAGTTGAAAGGCTTTCAGAAGTGGATAATAGTTACTGAAACAACATTAAGTACCGATGAATACCTCGAAAGGTTCAAATTGGAATCTATCAGGGCCGAAAAAGAGATGCCAACTCCCCCACACACTAGAATCCCATCTGAAGAGAGCGCTAAATCAAAGGATATGCCTCTACCACCACTCCCACCCAAGGATGAAAAATTAGCTCCCGCCTCTACTGAACAGGATCCCTTACCTAGCATCCTGTTCGACGAAAAAGATTATAAGTTGGATGTTGGCAACCTTGCACTTGAAGATGACGATGATAGTTACATATTCCCTAGCAAAGTTAGTGCCGACGAAGCTTCTGAGTATAGACGTTACCTAGAGGGTAATACCAGCTTGGACTTGACATCCGTCAATTCAAACAACGTTTCGCATTCTAGCATCGCAAGCCACACTCATAGGC
Organism: Scheffersomyces insectosa; assembly: GCA_030572575.1. Classification (NCBI taxonomy): domain Eukaryota; kingdom Fungi; phylum Ascomycota; class Pichiomycetes; order Serinales; family Debaryomycetaceae; genus Scheffersomyces; species Scheffersomyces insectosa. The sequence continues at coordinate 170,412 of JAJMAO010000004.1, forward strand.
GACCACCACCACCATTAACCGAAACAGAAATACAACAGCAAGCCAAGTTTAATGAACCAATGAGTGTGCCTCCACCGCCGCCACCGCCACCCATGCATCCCGTGGCTTCCTCCAATAATGATTATTCCGAAGTTATTGGCTTCAAAGAACCATTTGATAGCTACACTACTGAGTTTGAGCGTAAGGAAGAAGCAAAATCGCAAAATAACCAAGAGTCTCCTTTTGATAATTACCTCGTAGAGGACAAACGACCCCCTACTCCTTCGAAGGATAAAAATATGATAGTGAACTTCAATAACTTGGCCGTATCACCCACTCATCAGCAGCCAATATACACGAGAGAGCTGCCTAGTCATTTACAGTTGCACTCGCCAATAAGTGAGCCGTTGGCAGATAAAGACACAGTAGCCCAAGGGCAAAGATCTCCCGAGGAAGATGTCGTTGAAAGTGAGGAGGCTAAGAAGGAAAGAAGACGCAAGAGAAGGGAAAAGAAAGAGAAGTCAAGGCTCAGGCACGAAAAGGAAGCTGCTGAAGCTATGGCTGCTGCTGCTGCGGCTGCTGGATTTCCTCCTCCACCATTAGGTATGTTTGGTCCTGGTGTTGTACCACAGCCACCCGCTCAACTCTTTGTGTCTGGAATGGAAACTCCAGCGGAACCAGAGCTGCCCAGGAGATCAAAGGAGAAAGAGAAAAAGAGGAAAAAGAAACTGTCTTCTCCTCGAAAATCCCATACTGAATTGAATTCGCCTGATGCAGTAGTTTTAGGGATGCATCAAGGGGCTGAAAATGGAAATCTTTTGCACCCAAACGAAAATCTTAGTCCAAATAACGAGGTATCTCCGGGTAGGTCACCAGTTGCTCCACACATCCCCCCTGCCGAATATCATGGCCAGGATTCATTGCCTGACTTGAGCGCAACTACTGCTGCATATGGTTCATACGATCAGTTGACGACTAGTCCACCCCGACCTGTTTACGATCCACGGAAAACTAATTCCAATCCAAACCTTGTCCAACAAGGCAGTGCCCACAACTCTCCACATCTCAAACAAGGGAAATCGCAACCTCACCATATTGGGCATCCAGATTCATTGAATGCAGCACCTTCAGGACCAGATGGAAACCACCAAAACCCGATTCAATCCCAACAGCATATTTCTGCACCTCACACTGTTACGCAGCCCCATACTCAGCATAATCATTCAGCTCCACAACCAGAAGCAAATTATCAAAATGGCTTTCAACAATCTCATACTCAGCATCATCATTCAGCTCCACAGATGTATTATCAGCAACAGTATCCACCTCATCAAGCACCACCTCAATACCCACCGCACCAGCATCAAACACAACAGTACGCACCGCAGTATTACCCACCGCCGGTTCTGTATCCCCCACAAAGCAACGGTCACTCTTATGCTGTACCACCTCAACAGTATCCTCAACCCACAGCTCAATACAATTACCCACCACCACCTCCTCCACCCCCTCCACCAGCCGAACAGTACCCACCACAACAATATCCCTCGGCACATCCAGGACATGATGCTTACAGCAACCAACCTATGATGCATCCACCTCCTAGCCAATACATTCCTCGCCCACCAGCGGCAGGTATGCCTATTTCTCCGCCTGTCACTCGCCCAAACAGCGGAGTCAATGCTGGTGCACCACCTCCAAAACTTTCCGTTCCTACCAAACATGCAGCAACTGAGTTTTCTATGACGAGCATACCAATGGGAGGAAAGCACAATAAAAACCTGACGACCAACAAAGCCAATCTTAGGGCAGCTTTCACACAAGGTGGATTTGGTATATGATGACGTATTCTGCTGGTAATGCCTTACTGTACTCATGCCATGATGCAGATATACAGTGTAAATAACTAGTTTAGAATTCGATTTTTTAGATGCATTTAATGAACATACTTCAACTAATGATATATACCAGTAGAAACCTACTACACAGTAATAATAGAAGTGAATAAATAAATAGGTAATAAATAAGCATGAATAAATAATAAATAATAAATAATGGTGGACATTCACGTTAAGGATCAACAGTCCATCGAACATTTGTCAGGTAGAACGTAGAATCAAGATGCATTTAATATTCGGATAACCGTAACTTCTTGCCAATTTCACGGATAGAGAATCCGCTGTTATTTCTGTTCAAGAACGGTAACTCAGGACTTGGACCTCTCGATTTGATGTCATTGTCACCCATGTCGAAGTATCCGTAACCACCTAATAAGGACGAAATATTGCTCTTTGGAGATGGCTGTACAATGCTTGGAATTGTGGCTACAGCAGCAGCCTTAGCAGCAGCTGCTGCTGCCATGGTAGCTGCAACCTTCTTCTCGTTGTTAACCTGTTTGAATATAGTTTGAAGCTCTTCAAAGTAGGACTCCAAAGTTACCAAGAATCTTTGGGTCTGTCTATGCTTAGAAGATGCGCAAATAGATATAGAGTCATCCTTCAAAATGTATCCAATACCGAATCCGCTTGCAGAAACTGGACCGAATCCGAACAATCTCAAGGATGGGTTACCGCAGTTGGAAGTAGAAATAATAGTGTTGTTTAACTTGTCCCAACCATTGTCGGCAAAGATTTCTGGCAAAACCTTCAAGTTTGCAGAAGAGTGTTCTTTACCATGACTGTGATCCACGATTGTATTCTCAGAAGAGGAGTCGTCGTCTTCTACCAAAGTTGCAATAGACCCACGTTGAGCCATATCTTGAGCCGTCCCTTCAACAACTTCCTCGTCTTCGTGAGAGTCGAGGTATCTCTTCCAGATACAGAATAAGGCATAAAGATGCCTATCAACACCCTTACCAGCCGAGCACAATTTTGTCTGCTTCGAGTGCAGATTGCAAGCGTCTGTCAAATATTTCAATTTTTCTTCATTGGAGACTGATGCATCAAAGAACTTACGAACAAACAAGTTAGATTCTTGACTGACAGTTCTGATAGCTTCGGTTCTTCCGTGGAAGTATTGCTTTGTCATAGCTGGTTCGTAGGTACACTCGACCTTACCATATAATGCATAGTATGTTGCTTGGAACGCCATTTGAACGAATGCATCTGGAGAGTACTTCATCTTTTTAATGAATGATGAACCGTACTTTTTGAATTCCAAGTGTCTGAATTCATTTTGATTGATCAAGTCACTTAACCTGGTCTCACCAAATCTAAGGGCAAGCGACAAATCTGGAGTCAAGTCCCATTCCAATTTACGGGGAACGGTAATCAAGTCGTCGCTGATTTGACTACTTGTTGCAGACATTTTTGTGCTTCTCCATAACGAAGGTGAGTTGTTGTTAATGGATTTAGCGAATGACAAAATAGAGTCGGTGTAGATGTCACTGACAAATCTCAAAACTGTGTGACCGTCCACACCGGTGTGCTCGAAGTTGATACCAGCTTTTCCGTTCTTCGTAACAATGATTTGTAATTTGTCGTACCATCTGTTAGTACAAGTACCAACTTGAATACCCTTATCCAAAATGGACAAACCACATAACATGTTCTTGGATAATTCAGACAAGTCTGTGATCTCAATGTCATCCAAACATAAGATGAAAAGTGCGGAGTCGATAATTGATAAGATTTCGTTATTTGTCGTATTGTTGTGAATCAAGTTGCTTCTAACATTAGCCCAGATGCGTCTGTTCTCGGTAGTCAACACTCCAAAAGACGATTTGGCAATATCAGCATGATCTGTGTTCAAGGAATCATGAACAATAGATGCGAAGTTAACACTCAACTCCGACTCCAGCAACAAAAGGTTGTTCAGGGAGTCCAACACATCAAACCAGTAGAATTGGGACTTACTCATCACCACAATGTGGTTGGAAGACAAGTCACTCTGCATGACACAACCATCATTCGTAGGGATTCTGGAAGCACCGAAAAGTTTTGAATATTGGTACATGCACAAAGGCTGGCCATTCCTCATAACATCTGGAGGCAACGTCTCATTTTTAAGAGCCTGGATGAATTTCAACGACGACAATGTAAGAGTGGTGGCTCTCTTGATTTGGGGGTTTCCGTGACCATTGGTATCGTTCTGGAAAGGGTCATCCTCAAGCAAGAAAAATGGGTTCAAGTTCAACACCACTGGGTTGTCGTAGTTCAAGTAAGCATCATACCAGAACTGTTCGATGTAACTGTTCCTGGTTTTGCTGAAGCTACGGAGCTCTTGGTCCAAGTATTTTCCGGTTCCATTTTTAAGAAAGCTTTCCACAGCACGGACGGTATTTTCATGCTCTGATTCGGTCTGAAGTGGCTTCAACACCTTGAGGTAGTTGGCGCAAGTTTCGTCCAAGTCCGGAATGGGCAACTTCTCCAACTTGTCTTGATATTCGAACGTCATAGTTGTGGTTAATGTGAAGAGTACCTAGAAGATATTTCGGAGGTTTGGGAAATATATAAGCAAACACTGATTCTCGGAGTACGCAGGCAGAGTCACGAACAAATGTCACTTACAAATATCAACGTAAATAGTGAGCCAGACAATTATCACTAGGCAATAAATAGGGAGTAAACCAAGAAATAATAGCAAAAAACTTGTGCAACAATGCTTACAAAGCTTACTAAACAGAGGTATGCACTTTTCTTTGGTCACAGTGCTCCATGCATCCCAGCCCACACGGGAGTTCCAGTTGGTATTTATACCTGATGATGCAATGAAGACTCCGTAGATTGAATCCAGAAAATCCTGCTTTTTGTGGCCGCCGGAGTTCGAGTGCTCATGCGGGTGCTTACGAGCGGGACATTTGTGCGGGACACTACGGAGGTAAGGAAATCTGGGGAAACCGGGTGGGTGCAGGAGGCAGAATGGGTGGAATCTGGTGGCAGTTTCAGGCTGCCAACAATACCCGCACTGTTAAGCCCAGTCTGGAGTGATCAAAAGTCCGAGAGTGAACACAGTAAGCTAGGGAAATCCGCCATATAGCTCAGCATCTCGGAGTTCGTTGGACAATGAGGTTGCAGATTGTGGGGCAATCATGCACGGTAGAAAATAATTGGGGGGCCATGAGTGGGATATAAAATTTGGCAGGATTTTTGAGGGCTTTTGATTGGCCCAACTAACCCCGTTGAACCGGTACTTGAGGGTCTCCAGGATTATTATTGATTATTTTAAGATAATTATAATAATATCGATCGGAGTGGTGGATGTGAATAGGGACGATGTAGAATATCGTCCGATTTTAGAGATTGCCCTGTTACGGACGAAAATCATTGATAACGATAGCAGTGTGGTGACCCAATGAAGTCTGGTTCGGAGTTGATGCATGGAAACAGCTGGAATTCGGCACCCGATTCATGGTTGGCCTGATTTTGTGCTGTTGCATTTCTTTTCACCTCCACTGTGGAACACCACAGTATCTAATTTATCTAATTGTAAGTCCCCTGAATAGAGAGCCTCATTATATTAATTATATTATTATTTTATACATTATTTATTGTAGTCTGTAATTAAGTCTCTATGTTGGATAGTTCTTAATTAAACCAAGGTGTATTGCTAGTACCCATCGGCCTCGCCTCGTTTTCTCCAGAAGTCGCTGACACCTTCTAGCGTATCCCCATTTCTGTGTATTCCATTCATGGCAGTCAAGGAACCACTCTCATACCAATCATGACCCAACTGGTGCAACTTCTCTACTATGCCATTATTTCCATGTTCTTGGTCAAATATAGTAATGTTCTCAACCATAGCTGCCTGAGGAATCAACTGGTGATGCAACCTAGGAAACGAGATCAGCTGCAATAACGGTTTGTTCTCGTAATAAACTCTGATGATGGCCTGTAAAACTGCCGTGGGTATACGCGAGCCACCAGCAGCCCCGATCAAAAGATCCGGTCTTCCAGTTTTTTGATCCGTAATTATAGTAGGCGATGTTGACGATAATGGCCTTTTGTATGGTGCGATGAAATTGTAAATCGAAGGGGTCAAGTTAAATGCATTAGGTACGTTCGGTTGCGAAAAATCGTCCATTTCATTATTAAGGATGATTCCAGTGTTGTTGTCATAGACTAAAGACCCGAACAACAAATTGACAGTAGTGGTCATACCAATAGCATTATCATCCTCATCAATAATCGAGAAGTGCGATGTTCCTTTTGGTTCTGTCAATTCATATTGTGGGTTGTAATTTTCCCATGGAAAAGTTGTCTTGTCAGAGTAATTTCCATTCTGAAGTATATCGTGAATCCATTGCTTGCTTGTATACTTGTCTATTAATGCCTGTTTATGGTCTTCGACTTGAACGTCACCGAACAGCGATCTGATCGAGGACAACCACTTGAAACTCTCGATTAATTTATGGGTTAACAAAACTTCTTGCTCTCCAGTTGTGATTTCAGTTTTATTGTGAATCTCATTGAAGAAATTCAATCCTGCTACTAATGCTAACCCACATGAAACACCATTAGAAGAGTAAACTGAGAGATCTCTGTCTCCAATTGTCACATTCACATTGATGGGTCTTTCGACATTGACGTCATAACGGGAGAAATCGTCTTTGGTTATAATTCCTCCAAACTGCCTGATGGTGTCTACCAAAGACTTGACGATGGGTCCATCCGGATCATAAAAGATTGCAGAAGATCCATTGTTGGCTATCAACTGCAATGTATCAGCGTAGTTAGGACGTGTAATCCAGTCACCTTCCTTTATCACTTCATTGCGCTCGTTGAATATAAAATCCCAATTTGACTTCATCTCTGGCACTCTAGAAAACACAACTTCATTTTCTATATCTATAACCCTCTTAAACACACTAGAGCAAGGAAAGCCTTCACGATTCAACTGAATAACAGGTTCGATTAACTGCTTCCAACTGAGCTTCTTCGAGCCATGTTTGAGGTGCAACTCGTATAAACCCTTCAATTCGCCGGGAATTGCAATGGCTAATCCACCTACTTTAGAGAGTACGACGTTATCGCCATACATCTCTTTAAAGGCTTCCTTTGGAGCCATCTCACGAGCATCAATACTGAGATAGTCTTCTCCTTTTTTACTTACGATAAAACCACCACCTCCAATGCCCGAAGAGTGGGAGTTAATTGATCCGATACAGAGTGCCACAGTGACAGCAGCATCTGCTGCATTACCGCCCTTCAAGAGGATCTCTTTTCCCATGGTAGAACAAAGGGGTACGTCACTGGCAACCATGGCTTTCTTGCCTTTGTGCAAGTGCTCCTCGGAGGGATTTAAGTCGGGTATCCCGATACGATCAAGTAAGGGATCATCGTGGAAGATTTTGTATGGATCGGTTCTTGATATGCCCTGGATTCTTTCTTCAAACAAAGGCAGTCTTTCGTTGATGGAGACGAAAGTGTGGACAAACAAGATCGTAATGAAAGCCGCAGCGATGATAAGCACCGAATCTTTGGTTTTGACTCTTCTTTGAGCTTTACTTGCCCCTCTTCTTTCTGGGTGTAAAAGTGTGGTTTTGTCGTCCATCTCGCTTAGTGGTCTTCTGATAAGCTAACCTACTGTGAGGAAATCAACAGGAACAGCGAAGAGTCCAGTTACCCGATCGAAGCGTCTCTGATAATGGCAAATCACCAACTTCTACTATATATATGTGTGTAGCAAACTACAGAAAACTATAGACGCGAGTATTTCTCTCTACAACCGTATCCACAGCTCGAAATGAGTAAGCAGATATGAGATACGCTCTTGTGATCCAACTGTGGAGCCTGTTCTTTTTTCTGTTATCAGCAAACCTAAAGATCTGTTGACGTTATTATATAGAGGCATGGACGTAGAGTAATGACTGCATATAATGAAGAGCGGTTAGAGTAGGAGTTCGGGTTAGAGAAGTAGATTGCCGAGTGGTCATTCAATAGGAAGACAGTTGCAGAGGTTTGTTTGACCCCACAGATCAGGGCGGTAGATTCTGCGGTATCAGATTGAAACTTGGAAGAAACCCATATACGATTTTTCGGTGCATTGAAGTGTAAAACCGTTGTGGGGCAGCGGAATACCTTGGCCGGGACATGATTATATGGAATCGACTTGGTGCCGCTCTTGAAAAAATGGCCAATTCGGCTGGGCTGTACAATGGCGTTGTTATGTTCTTAGAGGCTTCAATTCATACCTAGACTTGTGGAGTTTTTGATCAAGTGTATATTGCTTCGCTGATTAAAAGAATGTATTTCATATTAACTAAAAATTTCTAAAAAAGTTGCAAATTACCTTCAAAGCATTTTGCAATGCAATCTAGCATAGACCATAATTAATTGAACAAACATGGAAAATTGTACCCTCAAACTCTGCCTAAAGGGTTGAACAATTTCGCCATATCATTATCTGTTACTTTTCTACCCACTTTCCATTGTTATTAAATATTAATTGGCTACCGTTCTTCATTCCCCATATTCATATTCGTGCAGGTGCATTGTAGTGCACCTATAAATACGAAGTACTTAGAGTCCTTCATGCGTTCTAACAGTGGGAACATACGACTCCGTGAACTGTGTAACCTTTGCGGCAAACGAAGGAACATTAGCTGCTGCTTTTTCATCGTGCCTCTTAGATTACTAATATTAACGGTGGACCTTCAAATGCCCATATTGCGCTTAAATTGCCAGTTTTGGCCCGTCCTGCTCCTGTACGCCCATTTGAGGTATTGCCGTACGACGGCTTCTGGAACATCCCAGGAACATTGTTGAACCGACACACTACAATTAACGCTACCTATAGAAATAGCCTCTACATAGTGATTCAAATCATACTACCACTATCCTAGTCTCTCACTGTGATACTCCACCAACTCTGTATTGAATAGCGCGGACTCCAGAATTGAGGCGTCATTTGTTATTTACGGCACTAGTTCTGTATAGCGCATCTGGCATCTCATCAAGCGAAACACTATTTTTTGTACAGGCATATGTAGCAGACCTTTTTCACAACTATATATCATCCGATAGTCCCTTTTTTAGAGTTATTGCTACGGGACATGTATATATATAGGTAGCCATGACTTCAACTACCGGCTCGCCAGCATACTACGAGTCTGAAACGCCTTCGTTCACGATATCAAACTCGTCCTCCACCCTGCAACTTCAACCAATGAGCTCTAATACTGCGAACACTTCCAATGATGACGAGTTGATAAGTAACATTTTGCCTTCTTATTACATGTTTCAATCCACCGTATCCAAAAACCTTACTCCCACAGATGAGAACTTTCGTGTCGATCCTCCAATGTACGAAATGAGTCCTATAAGTACCACAAATACGGGTCAAAATCTGTCAATATTTCAATTACAGTCACAGAGCCAGTCTCTAAATAACAGCGTAGAAGCATTTGCAATTCCCGAAGAGACTTCCAATACCTTTAACCAAGAAACAGTACACTTATGGGAAAATACCATCCTAGCAAATGTTCACAAGTTGCCAAATTTGACGAAAACGTCTAATGAAATCAGCTCCAATTTAGATATAAATATCTTCATAACCGAAAAAGTGGTTCAGAAGGGTGTCCAATCGACAGTTATAGATATATCTAACAAGGAGTTCAAACAGGGTGACTACATCCACGGTTATGTAACATTCACAAACAACTCGGACAAACCAATACCATTTGACATGGTATATGTTGTTTTTGAGTGTACTTTAAAAGTGTTAGAGCTGAATAGCATGGGACTAATTGAAACCGAAAAACCAATCACACACTTCAAGTTTTTGAACATGATGGACTTATACGCATCCTGGACGTATGCAAATATCGATAGACTAGCAACTGATAATGGAGATCCACATGACTGGTGTGATGGTGAAACTGATCCCATAGATAACACTATTCTAGCTATTGACGTGAAACGATTGTTCCAACCTGGAGTTACCTACAAGCGTTATTTCAGTTTCCGGGTTCCCCAAAAATTGTTAGACGATGTCTGTGAATGTCATAATTTGACAAGACATACCGAAGTTCCCCCAAGTATCGGTGTGCCAAGAGATACGGTGACGCCTTCATTTTTGTTGGCCAACAAAGATCTGCAAATTCGGGATATGTGCTTTATTGACACTTGTATCAGCTACAGTGTTGATGCGAGAGTTATAGGTAGGTCCTCAGTCTATAAATATGACACCCCAAATGACCAGGACAGTTACATCATTGCCAATGAGGCAACCCTTCCAATTAGAGTTGTTCCACTTTCAAATCCGGATTACTATTATAATAGAAGAGCGATAATACAGGAAAATCGGATGTATTACAACGCTTTTATTGACTCCGTGAGGTCCAAAATTGAATATGGACGTGACTTAATGAATTGTGGTCCCAGCCATAGTTCAGAATTTTTGTCCTTGACACCCGTAGGAACTCGAGATGCCGATAATAAAGTCAGACATTTATACGATGCTGCTGACATATCTATTAAGCATAATTTGAAGAAGAGTAGAAAGCAGTTCACTGATGATATTTATCAATTCACGACATCAATCAAGAAGAAGTCCATAACAGGAAACCAAAAGGTCTTAGGTATCTTATCACTTTCAACACCAAAGGAGCAATATATAGCCGATTATGTATCTCCAGTCAAATTCAGGGATCTCACAAAGGACTCCAAAACCGAGGTGGTGATTCCTTTGGAGCTTTCATATTTCGTTGATAATTCATCTTCCTCAAGAAAAGTATTGCCTGAAGTGAAATCTCTTTCTGCTGAAGTAGTTGTTTTATCAATTCGCTCGAAGAAGTATTCCTTCCCATTCGAATTTACCCATGAAATGTGTTTTAAGGATGAGCATGTTGAGTCGTCTAAGAAGGCAGAGCCGGATAATTTTGACGATATCATTGTCAAGCCATTTCAGAACTACGTTCACGAAGTGCAGGCTCTTGTAAAGAATGTCAGCAATGAAGTTCTCCGATTCGAGACACAAATGTACAAGGATATCAAAAGCATAGCATCGCTGAAGACCAAATTTATAAACTTACCATTTCTGGACTACGAATTGCACTCCAAGTCTTCGAAGAGTACGGGACGTCACTCACTGATCAAAACAATTCCATGGGAACCCGAAAAAATCGAATATGCGGACCACTCGCTTTACTCTAAGAAATTTGAAATGACCTTGGATCTTAATAACTGCCACTTGAAGGGCACAGATAATAAGCACAACAAGGGTTTTGATTTCCTCACATTAGTACCGAGTTTCCAGACTTGCTTGATGGCGCGAATCTACTACATCAAGATCATAGTGAAATTGACTTCAGGCGAAACTCTCATTGTGAATGTGCCGTTAACAATCGTCAACTAGATTTGTAGAAACCAAACACTAAGATTAATACACTTATGAATACACGACCATATGATTTAATTACTGCAAAATTCGGTTCCGCAGCCGCTTAAGCAGGTGTCTAATAAAAAATAAATTTGTAGCTCATCACAAGAGAGAACTAAATATGTACCACCAGAAAGAGACCAGTTCTGAAGCAGTTCTTGCCAAAATAGCTGTACCCACAACTATGGAGCACCCAATGTCGCCGTGATCACGTCACTGTCCAGGGCTCTCGTAGCCCCAGTAACCATTACCTTAAACTCCAAGGTTTAGCTCCACACCCAGCAAGAAGTTGAATGCACCTGCATATAATACAATGCCCATACCATAGCTCTGGAGAGAGTTCCAGATCTCTGAACAGTTAGGTGAAGAGAAGCAATATACGATAGGCGGGTAGTTGAAGTCGTGGAGTCTTATAAAGTATATATATATTTGCAGTTGGGGTCTTTGAATACTCAGAACAAAACCTTTTTGAAAAGTCATTAATATTGAAAAATGGGTGACCGAAATCGGTACAACCTAAAGCTATCTTCGTTATCGATACGACGGAAGGGAACGAACAACGACCACAACGAAGACAAAGATGATAACGACAAACTCATCAATATTTTGCCATCATATCAGATGTACCAGTCTACTATTTCTAAGCAGTTGACGCCCAGCAGAGAAGACCTCCGTACAGAGCCACCAAGCTACGAACTTACACCTCAATCATCCACAGTATCGAATGCTTCATCTACAACCAATGACTATTTTGCAGGAATTTCAATGCCCACTTCTCCAGTAGACGAAAGATCCGACTACCCACTAGAAGAAGGAGACTCTTCTGAAACAATCTTAGAAAATGCTCATAAATTGAAACGGTTGACGTCTACCAACAAAGAAATCGCCAAGTCTCTAACTATAGAAATATTCGTCACAGAAAGCATTGGAGAAGTAGGCGTGAAGCCAAAGATATTAGATCCACTTTCCTTAGAAATAAAGCAAGGCGATTACATCTATGGCTTTGTGTTGGTAACGAATCATACTGAACATGCTGTCCCGTTTGATATGTTTTCCGTAGTATTGGAAGGATGTGCTACCTTTGGAAGTAGTAACAGCACAATAGTGCAGCCTCCTTCAACAATTATTCGTTTTTTGACTATGTTTGACTTTAATGCTTCATGGAATGATGCATTTCTTGACAGGCTCGTAACCGATCACAACAACCCTCGAATTCCATCAAGGCAAGTGGATCCAGTAGATGGAACTCAAGTGCAGTTGGACGAGAGGAAGATATTTGAGCCCAATGTAGCATACAAGAAATATTTCACATTTAGAATACCCGAGAAGTTACTTGACTGCACATGTGACCACGGGTTTGTTAAGCATCTCCAATTGCCTCCAACTTTGGGAATACTGAAGAATGAAATAATTACATGCTTAAGACAGAAGTGGAAAAACGGCAGTTTAGAAAGGCAAGAAGATCAGACAAAATCAAAGGAGAAGTACGCATCATTGACCAATGACTTTTTCTTCCCGGATGCATCAATTGATTTCAGTATCAGTGCCAGAATCATTGGGAGAGCTTCCGATTATGCGAAAGTGTTAATGAATATGCCCGTTTCGAAGTCGCACGGAGATGAATATGTTGTTGCCAACGAGGATTACTGCTACTTAAGATTTATACCAGCATCACATTCCCTATTTGAGTTGAATAGGGCTATGATTAACGAAGAAGCAAAATTGATCTCAGTTAACATGGTGCAGAAGATCAAAGAGAAAATTAATTTGGGGCGTGAATTATCCAGTATTCCTGTGGAGGAAAGAAACTTACTTTCGCCCACTTTGCAGCCAACTTCCAGTGCTACTGACTTAGCTAAGATGCAACAATCCTATTACTCCAAAGTGCGGCCGACAAACTACCACGTAAACAGAGACAACATATATGAAGTCCTTTTCCCATTTAAGAAGAAAGCTGTATTTGGATCGACTAAGGTCATAGGATTAGCCGCTTTTTCCACTCCTAAAAAGGAGTATAGGGTGAGTTATAACCCATTACCGAAGTATAGAAAAGAAGAAACGCCACCTGTAACAACAGTTACAATACCTATAGAATTAACATATTTGCTGTCAGACCGTGCAAGTAAATATGTTCCAGACTTCAGGAAAATATCGGTGGAACTTATTGCGTTAACAATAAAGTCAAAGAAATTGCCTATTCCTCTCGTCTTTCACCCTGACATGCTATTCGAGAACAAGGGAAAAGCAAATGATAACTTCGACATGGTATCAATAAGAATGTTCCAAAAGTATGCTGTCGAGTTATCAAAGTCCTTGAAAGAGCTAGGAAATGATGCTTTGGAGGTCGACAAGAGAATGGTACATGACTTGAAGTGCTTAGCCAACCTTTCAACGAAATATGATCATCTCAAAGTACCAGCAACTTCCATTCTGGGCGAGGACCCTGATTCAACCTTCCAGTTAATATCGTCTATCCCGTGGCAACTGGAAAGCGTATCGAATGGCACTCAATCTGTGTCAGATGATCAAGTCAAGCATTCTAAGAAATTCAACCTCAATGTGGATATTTCCAGTGCCATTTTCGGACCAACCCTATCTGACGATTTCTGCTTAGTCCCAGATTTCCAGTCTTGTTACTTAGCCCGTCTATACTACTTGAAAATTCACTTGAAATGCCCGAATAGTGAAAAAGTATATATGAGAATTCCGATAGTGCTTCAAAGGGACAGGTAATCCCCATGTACATATTATAGATCGTCCATAGAATATACATAATTAAACGCAAATATAGATTTTGCAGTTGCAACATATCCTGCAGGTACAACAAAGTCAGAAATTTTAGAGTCACGTGAGTTTCTCGAAGCATCTCTTCGATTTTTTATGGAACCTTTTGTAGGAAGTGAAGATTAGGTATATATTTGCAGCTTATAGAGGGCCCCAGGTTTAGCAGTTCAAAATGAAGATTGAAGAAGAGTTAGATGCAGAAGACAGACTAATTTCCGAATGGGAAAAAAGAAGATATATCCCCAAACCGGGGGAGCCACAACTTCCTCCTCAGCTCTCTGATATGGCTGAGAAGACCACTGAAGATGTCATGAAAGAATTGAACAGATTGCCATTTTTTATGACCGAGTTGGACGAAACTGACGGAGAGGGTGGTCAAAACGAGACTTTGGAAGCCCTTAAAAGTTTGGCCTACGATGGTGAACCAGATGAGATTGCCACTAACTTCAAAAACCAAGGAAATGACTGTTATAAATCCAAAAATTATAAGGCAGCTATTGACTACTATACAAAAGGTTTAGAAGTTGATTGTGACGTAGACGCCATTAATTCAGCTCTCTACTTAAATAGAGCAGCATGTCAGCTCGAGTTAAAGAATTTTAGAAGCTGTATAGAAGATTGCAAGAAGGTGCTACTTATCGACTCAAAGAGTATCAAAGCATGTTTCCGTTCAGGACGGGCATTCTTTTCAGTGCAGAGATACGAGGAAGCTAAGCAAATTTTGGAATACGGATTGACGTTTGATCCTGAAAACCAACAAGTGAAGGACCTCTATCAACAAATTGTAAATAAGGAAAAAGCCATCGAAGAGGCCAGATTAAAGAAAGAGAGAGAGGAGGAAAAGGAAAAAATGAGACTAGACATCTTGAAGAACTCCATAAAATTAAGACATTTCAGCATTCTCAAGACATCAAGACCAGCAGAGATGTTAGAGGATGCTAAAATAAAGTTGGAGAATGAAACAGATTACGAATCGCAATTAATTTTCCCTGCCATGATATTGTATCCTACAACGGACGAATTTGATTACATAGCGGAAATCAGTGAACTTGCCACTCCATTAGAGATCTTGGAATTGGTATTGGACAGGCCAAAGGAATGGTTTGAAGATCCTAAGCACAAAAATTTTACAGCCAAGAAGTTGGAATGCTATATGGAAACTGAGTCTGGCGGATTAATAAAAGTAGGCAAGAAAATGTCGGTTAACAACGCCCTTATGAATGACAAGCCAAAAGCTCCATTATTTGACAATTCATTAAGGCTTTATGTTGTTCCTAAGGTTGATGCTCCAGAGTGGATCTCAAAATGGAACAAGGATATTGCTTTATCCAAACGTAAAGCGTAAGTGCACAGTACATAGAATCTAGAATCTAATATACACGATATATATATTTATTAACCTACTGCTTATAACCCATGTATGCAGCATATTCTTGCTCTTCCTGTTGCCTTTGATTATGATTCGGTGATATTTCTGGTGACTGCTTTCCTCTGACCCTTGATGCTTGCAAGTCAAAAACTTCTTCGATATTAAGTCGAGGAACTTCCCCAAAAACACTGACAGGATTAACATCCATGTTCTGCATGACAATTCTTCGCAACTCAGGAGTGTGACCCCACTGTTGCAAAATCTTTCGGTCTTTTGTTTCTGCATTGTCCTCTTCATCGGTGGGAATATCCGGGAGGTTATCCGCTGAATAAGACTTACTCTTTGCTGGTGTCCGTGGATCTGCAGAGCCACCTCTATGAGGAGTTTTCCTCTCGGATCCAGATACTCTACTAGCTTTCTTCTCAAGAATTTGCTTTTTTGTCAATGAGTTACTTCTTAAAGGAGTCTTCTCTTCTTTATTTGTTTTCCTACGCTTCAAACTTTCGTTTCCCTTCATAATGGCACCTCTTGCAGCATCGGGGAGAGCTATTGCATTCCCATGATTCCTATTATTACTTTTCTCAGATTCGGGGTAATGAAGATACCTGGGTAGTTCATGATCATCCGCTTTATCGTTGTTTCTTGTAAACTCATTGTTTGTTCTTAACTTCGAAGGAAGAATAGAGTCTGTCTTATTCTTCATAGTATGGTTCATAGAAATTATAATTTTTTGTTTCTGCTTTTGAGCAGCAGCCTCACTGCGCTCTGCCATTAATGACTTTTTCTTTAACAGTGGTATACTATCCATCTCCAATTTAGGACGCGAATCCAGTTCATCAACTATTTGGGTTCTTCTCTTTGTTGGTGAAAGCAATGACTTAGAAACTGTACTATGAAATTGAGGCTTTTGGATCTTTAACTGTGGATTAGCTGCATTGAGAGTAGTAGTGAGAAAACGATTCTTTGTATTAATAACGTCGGTTCTTCTATTTTCCCGGCTTCCTTTTGCGGACCCAGGAGTTTTCTTTTTGGCAGCACTGGAGCTAGTTGGGGCCATCAACCGAGTCAACAATTCAGATTCCTCAGCCTCCACCTCATCGTTTATGTTTCTACTCGGTGATGATTTAGTTGCCGTCATGGAAGAGTTTGTGAAATTCTTACCAGGAGACCTGCTACGTGATCTCAGCGAGGTTTGTTGTCTTGGACTCCCTTTATACAGAGAAGACAAAAAGCTTCTAGTTGGAGATACTGTCCTCATGGGTGAGGATCGGGAACTTCTATTAGGCAGTTCCGAAAATAGCAAGCTTTCCTTTGGTTCGAATTTCAAAGAGTCTCTCTTTAATGCCAAATTTTTTGGATTATAGGAGGCATCTTCTTGCACAATTTCATTTCTATTCAACGTAGGTATTCTGGAGTTGAGAAGGGATTTGTCATCCTTATGAGATAGTCTTGATTTGGGAGTTGGTGCAAAATATGACGTTCTGTTGGTCACGGACGGAATCTTGCTCTCAGATTCATATCTTGCCGAGTGAATGGATTTTGTTGATTCTGCACTAGTAGCTACATCTTCAGTTCCTGACTTTCTCAACGCAGTGACAACAGAGCCGTTGAGTTTTGAATCTATAATATTGTTATTTTGCTGATCTCCAAAATTCAAAGTGAAAGGGGGAGATCTATGTGCTCGGTCGTTCTTCTCGGTATTAGCAAATAACAATCTTGATTTGGGTATTGCAACAGGGGACATGTCAAAATTTAAATGAGCACTTTTCTCCTCCGGAGATTGTTTGGGAATATCCACATTACTTTTATGAAGGGTATCATAGGCGTCACTATCAGGAGAGGTATCTCGTCTAGCCGCCATATCTAACCTGTCAAACACTCTCAGTGATCTGCTCTTAAAATTCGCATGTTTAGAAGTTTTAGAAGATACATTCACCGTAATAGGCTCTCTTATGGGCAAGCCAATAAATATTGAACTTCTTTTAGAGTTTCTCACGATCGCCGTGGAGTTCTCATCTTTTAATGGCAACGCTGTCGCCTGAGACGTCAGCAAATCCAATACCTTATGCTGTCCTTCCTGCTCGGTAGGCTTTACTGCAATATCATACGCACTGTCTGCTGCAGGGTTCTTCAGTTTGGGTGGCACTATCTCTTCCTTTGGTAGTTTCACAGTATTATAAATATCATCTTTTTCACCAGCATGACTAGAAAAGGTCGCCCGAGAATTAGAAATAAGAGCTGTTTTGCCAGCAATCGACTTCCTAATGGCTGTACTTATCGCCTGGAAGGAATCATCGAATACAGAGGCTCCTTCCTGGGAATTAACCTTCTCTATATGTGGGACGTCTATTCCGATACTGTCACCTTTGAAAGTGAAAGATATATCACCTGAGGGTTTGGGGGACGATTTAAACTGGTCATGTACTTTCAAAGGCCGCGAGCTTGCCCTTTTTTCAAAAGCGCCTACATTGCTAATCGTAATTCCTTCCACCTCTGCCTTCAATTCTGGTTCTACTTTTTGTTCTTTTTGCGGCGTAACCTCTATTTTGGTGGATTCATTCTGAATTGGTTGAGGAGAAATAATTATGGATTTCTTCTGCCGTATTGGGGATGATCCAGGGCTATTTTGAACGTGGTTTGAATATGAATATGTGAAGTTTCCGGAAAGCGACGACTCGACAGCTGGTATTGCTTCAGCACCAGATTTGCTGGATTCAAGCAATGGTGTGATCTCTCTTTTGTCTATCTGTGTATCCAACACTTTGCTCATGAAGCTGTTGAGGCTGTCGTAGTGAGAATTGCATTCCTGGAAGTGGTCTTCGCAATTGGTTAACACCCCATCATATTGTATAGACATCTCGTTTGATATCCATCGAGACGAGCCAGGAACAAGCTCATTTCGTTTCTTCTTGGTGGCATTAACAGCCCAAAACCTCGAACTCATCGGAGGTCTCTTTGCATCGGTTTATTTCTACACTAACGCCAAAACGGCTGTCTCTTAATTGTCTGTCTAGAAGTACAAATACCACTAGATCATTCTTCTAAGTATTTATCACTATGAGCGAGTACGTACTGTTATATGCAGTCGTTCAATATAGTGTCTCAATGTGAGTATACTTGGTATGGAGTAATGAACACTACTACAGATTTGGAATGAAGCAGTGACAAACAAGAGCGATATTCCCTCCTACTAAGTGTGACATGGCAAGACGTGAATTCTCCTTTTTCTTTAATATTTGTGCAAAAACTCATAATTTGTGCTCTAATTGACATCCCACGGTAGAACTCAACTGTAAGCAATGGCTAGTACTATATTCCATTATACACTACTCCAATCTGACTGTGTCCCCCAGTTAAACTATCGCGTAGACGTGGAATGCCAGAAAAGAACAATTGAGCCTGCATTGATTTATTGCTCTCATACTATTTGAGCCGCACCGGAATAACTCGTATATTTGATTTGGCATCAAAGAGAAGAGCAGGAAATATACATATATATCGATTCGTTGGGCAAAGCCATAGAATCAAGGGAGATAAAAGCAATTCCTCGGGGATGTCGGAAAGCAGCTCTTCTGGGCTCAGGCTCCAGAACTTCAACCAATTTCTTCACGCTTCTGGCAGATCCAGTGGAGAGGGTGCAAATTCTTGGAGCCACGAAGACGGAAATGCTGCAATTGACCCTTTGCGATCACCGGCCCACGAAGAAACTCCCATTTGGAACATTCTTCCGTCATACCAAATGTATCAGTCAACGTTTTCCAAGAGCATAAGACCGTCATCAGAGGACTTGAGAGTGAATCCACCAGCTTATGAAGGCTGTAGCTCTTCTAGGACGGCAGAAGGATACTTCCCCGTTGTTCACGATCCTATTTCCGAAGGTGATATTGAGCACATTACACCAACGTTGGAGCCACTGCAAACTCCTAGAGAGACACAAGTATATCCTGTTTGGGAAAGGAGCATTTTGGGAAATACTCACAAATTAAAACGAGTGGAAGATTTTGATCCCAAAGCATCAGATGCCTTGAAAGTGACCATTCAAATGACGAAGAGTACTTGTGAACGTGGAGTTAAACCAAATTTACTAGATAATCAATGCCTTGAATATAAGCAGGGTGACTCGTTAAGTGGCTTCATCACCATTGAAAATACGTCCAACAAGGCCATCCCATTCGATATGTTCTTTGTTGTCCTAGAAGGTAAGAGTTGTTCATTAGGTGAGCTGGTGGACCCTAAGAATCCGTTATTATTTTACAAGTTCATGAATATGTTTGACTACAATGCATCGTGGACTCCAGCTTTCTTCAACGGATATGATTTTGACCAAAATGACATAGACCCTATTGACAATACGGTATTGATTTTGCCAATGGATAAGTACTTTGAACCAAAAGTAAAGTACAAGAGATTTTTCAATTTTGTTTTGCCTGAAAAGCTTTTGGACTGTTCCTGTGAAGTACATAATTTGCTGAGACATTGTGAATTGATACCTACATTTGGTCTTGCTAGAGATCAATTTTTAAAGAGATTGAAAGAAACCAGAACGGTGAAACAACCCGGTCAACAAACCAGTTCACCGACAGGCGTAGTTGGAGTGTTGGATAGCCGCATCAAAGATTTGTCTTTTCCAGGAACTTATATTAGCTATAGTATTGAAGCCAGGATCGTTGGCAGAAGCTCAGATTATGTGAAAACGCCTCATCTGCTAGAACCAGAGGATGCCGAATTTATTATACTAAATGAATCAAGTTCATATTTTCGGGTTATTCCGAAAGAAAGATTGTCAATTGAATTTGATAAGTCTTTTCTTGAGAGGGAATCTAAGAGGACTCTCAAGAGCTTAGTTCGTAGAGTTGAGAATAAAATTGAATTGGGGAAAAAGAAACTTGAGTCTGGTGCATCCGACGCAAATGGACTCGTTGACCTTCCCAAATATGACTACTCCACCAATTCGAACGACAGCAATACCAATACCTTACCGAAATCTGTGTTCGATTATGAAGCGTTGTACCCTTTAAGAAAAAAACAACTCACCACAGTGAAAGTTGTGGGTATGGTTTCCATTTCATCTCCAGTAAATGACTATGCCATAACATATTGCCCACCAAGAAGATTTAGAGAAGTGATGGGTGGTATTTCTGCAACTGCAACAATCCCA
This sequence comes from Scheffersomyces insectosa, assembly GCA_030572575.1. NCBI lineage: Eukaryota > Fungi > Ascomycota > Pichiomycetes > Serinales > Debaryomycetaceae > Scheffersomyces > Scheffersomyces insectosa. The sequence continues at coordinate 191,021 of JAJMAO010000004.1, forward strand.
ATAAGAGTACCCGTGACCTTAATGGTGTCAGTTGGTGACCAAAAGTCGTTTAAACCTCCTGAAATAAAAGCTGTACGAGCAGATCTAGTAGCTGTGACTTTCCGAACCCAAAAGTACCCTATTCCTATTGAGATTACCAGCGACTTAATATTTCAGAACAATCCAGATAGCAAAGACAACCTTGACATATACGTGGCAAATCCATTCCGAAGATATCGACGGGAACTTGCGAACATAGAAAGTGCTTTGCAACCTGCTTTTCCCTTGGAACCGCAATTGGTGATGGACGTCAAGTCATTATCCAACCTAACCAGCAAGTACAATGTTCTCAGAATTGATGATGTAGCATACAAGACTAGGAAGGGATGGGAGCAGAATTTGAGTGCACAAAAAACAGGAAGTCAGTGGCAATTTACCAATGACTTGGATGTCCAAATTTATTTTGGAAAACTATTGCGTGGAAATAGCAGCCAGAACGATTCTTACTGTTTGGTTCCGAATTTCCAGAGTTGTATTGTTGGCCGTTCTTACTATATTTCCATTTCGGTGAAACTAAGTAATAATGAGGTGTACACTTTAAAGGTACCTCTTACCATTCAAAACGATTAATCTATGTACAATAAACGCACTTTACCAGTCAAAGATGACTAATCATTTTTGGCATCCTTAATTTCCAAGAGTTTTGTACTCCTTGTAGATCTTTTTCACCTCAACTCCTTTGCAATCTATTGGGTATAGTTTTGGCCATGGGGGTAGCATAATTTTGCAGTCAATGATGTGCAGTCCACCGGTATTAAATAACCTTTAGCAGCTCTTGTTATATTAAAATGTTTTTAATAAACTTTCCCTGATGGTATAAGAAGGAAACTTATAAAGGTATTTTCAAGGATTTTGGTTACTATAACCCGTAAATTCTCAATAGATGTTAAAGATGTGAGCTATTATATCATACATCCTAAGCCGAGACAAGCAGGGCCATCATATCATTCATCTTCCGTGTTTCTCTTCCTTCTACATTGATTTTCCCTTCTTTTTCCTGCCTCCTTTTCCTCAATTTCAAACTAAGTATTTAAACAGCTTATCCTTTCCACCATAACCCCATTACAAACACCTTTATTGCAACCATTACCTACAGCAACACCGTCTTTCTTTTTGCAGTAATCCATTATGTCATTCTTTTTCTGGATGAGCTCTATGCACTACCTCAGATAACCCGTGTTTAACAATGTTACGCTCTCAAATTGTAGATAGCAGGTACAACTCTTCTTTCTAGAACGCTAAGTAATCCTAGTAAAGGTAGGCTTTCTTGCTGTCAAAAGTCCAACATGTCAGACAGATTCTATATTCTTCGTGAAGGGTACTTTATTGCAAAGGAATCGCTCATACTGAGAGATGACTCGTGCTCTGTCTTTGAGGGCGCCTCCACAGTAAATCTTATCTTTCTGATATTGATAACCTTTGGGATCGTGATCAGTTATCTCCCACAATACCATAGAATATATGTGAAGCGAACCTCGGAGGGATTGTCCACAAACTTCTTGCTCTTGGGCTCGTGCTCGTCTATATTCACGTTGACGAATATCATATTGGTCAGCTCCAAGGCCAGGAACTGTTGCTTGAGCGGAACATTAAACACGTTCAATTGCATCAATTCTCAGTTAAATCTCATCCAGATAGGCTTGCAATGTACCTGTGCTATCTTGATTCTTGTATTTGTATTGATACTAACGAAGGATTCGTTGAAGCAAGATAAACACGAATATGGAAGAATTGTGAAAGTGGCGAAGTTCGTGGCTCTCCATGGAATCGTGTCGCTTCTTCAAATAGTAGTCGGTTTGTGTTCCAGTAAGTCTGTGTTGTATTCAATTGCCAGTATCAATGGGTTGTTGTCAACTTTGTTAACTGTTATCAAATATGTGCCACAAATCTATACCACCTACTTGTTAAAGCACCCAGGTACTTTATCGATTGGAATGATGTGCATTCAGACTCCTGGAGGATTTGTATTTACAGCTACTTTGTTCTTCACAAAGGGATCTCACTGGAGTTCCTGGGTATCATACTTAGTCGCTGCACTGTTGCAAGGATTATTGTTGATCTTGTGTATTTACTATGAGTACTTCCACAACAAAGGAATGGATGCAGAATCATTGGAGCGTGCTGCAGTGGAAAGAATCATAGCAGAGAACTTACACGAACAAGACCTAGAGGCTGGAGATGACGAAGAAGCTGCACCACTTCTATAGATAATGCTGATGAAGCATAACTAGGAGATAACAGGTGCATAGCAGTATTTCAAGGATAGTAAAAGAAATAAACGAGTAACGACAATCCAGAGTATACAACTTTCTGTAGGGGCAGTTTAGTTTCTGACCGTATCATTTCAGCTACTTTATTCTGAAGTTTGGCTGCAAAACTATGAATTGGTTCCAGTCTTACGCTGTCCATAGTACTCTGTATATTGATTATGTAATATTTCAACACTTGGTATACCAGATTATATAATCTTTTATGTCCTTTTTGCAACTTGTGCCTTCAGTGTATACATCTATATGTCTGGGTTTTCAGGAGCTGGTTCTCTAATTTTTAGAATTCTATGTCTCATTTTGACAGCTATTTTCAATTTAGCTGTAAAGTCCCTAACGTAGGAACACATTAAGGAACACAACCATACTAAAGACTAACAAACCACCTACTAATTTAACTACTTTCCACCACCAATAACCCTCTACCCACACTTTCACCCAAGCAAATCCCAAAAAATTCAATTCAGTCACCACTTCGTATCTTATTTCCATCCCACTGCCGTCATCTATTATTTTTCTCCAAGCCCTTCTTGTCCCCTACTCATCTCTATTCCTCCAGCTGCCACGAGAGCTCCTCTACAACCGATCGCAGCTGTTCCATTCTATGAAATTACATAATCCTTCAGCACTTTCTTCATCACACCTTACGTAACCCACTTCCGCGAATCAAATTCTTCGACATCGAACGAACAACCTTTCGATTGATTTTTCAGTCGATGGGTTATTCTTAGATAGATGTGGTAGAATAGTTCTTTCTTCACACTAGTTTATTCAGCCGTAATTGTAACAATGTTCAAGAACGTCGCCAGTACTACACTTCGTGCCGCCGGCCGTTCCTCGGCCATCTTAAGGCTCCGTCCTACCTTGACCAGAGGCTACGCTGCCTTTGACCGTTCGAAGCCTCATGTGAACATCGGTACCATTGGTCACGTTGATCACGGTAAGACCACCTTGACCGCTGCTATCACCAAGGTTCTTTCCGAAAAGGGTGGTGCTAACTTCTTGGACTACGGCTCCATCGACAGAGCCCCAGAAGAGAGAGCCAGAGGTATCACCATCTCTACTGCTCACGTTGAGTACGAAACCGACAAGAGACATTACGCCCACGTCGACTGTCCAGGTCACGCCGATTACATCAAGAATATGATTACCGGTGCCGCCCAAATGGACGGTGCTATCATTGTTGTTGCTGCCACTGACGGTCAAATGCCTCAAACCAGAGAGCACTTGTTGTTGGCTAGACAGGTTGGTGTCCAAGAATTGGTTGTCTTCGTTAACAAGGTCGACACTATTGATGACCCTGAAATGTTGGAATTGGTCGAGATGGAAATGAGAGAATTGTTAGCTGTTTACGGATTTGACGGTGACAACACCCCAGTTGTCATGGGTTCTGCTCTTTGTGCCCTTGAGGGTAGAGAGCCAGAGATCGGTAAGGAAGCCATTGAAAAGTTGTTAGACGCTGTCGATGAACACATCCCAACCCCAACCCGTGACTTGGAACACCCATTCTTGTTGCCAGTGGAGGACGTCTTTTCCATCTCTGGTAGAGGTACTGTCGTCACCGGTAGAGTCGAGAGAGGTATGTTGAAGAAGGGTGAGGAAATCGAAATTGTCGGTAACTTCGACAAGCCATTCAAGACTACTGTTACTGGTATTGAAATGTTCAAGAAGGAGTTGGACGCCGCCATGGCCGGTGACAACTGTGGTATCTTATTGAGAGGTGTCAAGAGAGACGAAATCAAGAGAGGTATGGTCTTGGCCAAGCCAGGTACTGTCACTTCCCACAAGAAGTTCTTGGCTTCCTTGTATGTCTTGACCACCGAGGAAGGTGGCCGTCACTCTCCATTTGGTGAGAACTACAAGCCTCAAGCTTTCTTCAGAACCACTGATGTTACTTGTTCGTTCTCCTTCCCAGAGGGTGAGGGTGTTGACCACTCCCAAATGGTTATGCCAGGTGACAACATCGAGATGGTCGGTGAGTTGATCAAGGCCACTCCAATTGAAATCAACCAACGTTTCAACATCAGAGAGGGTGGTAAGACCGTCGGTACCGGTTTGATCACTAGAATCCTTGAGTAGGTGTTCAGCTAGATGTAACAGCGAGGTTAGAGGAACGATGAGTTTGAGTTGTTGATAAGTTTTCACGTATATAGAGGACTTTTCCCGCTTGGTGACTCGTGTATATAGTGACGTATGAGTAATCTCGTTGAATGTATGTATATATGATCAAAATGTGTAGAGTAGTAGATGTGAAAAATTCCGTACCGAGAACATGAGACGTTTAGCGAGAGTAATTGAGAGAGTGCGAAATTTAGCGAGAACATTCAGTGAGAGGCGCACCATAGAATTGCACTGAAGAGAATGAAAAACTACGAGAACCAGGAGCCGAACGGCTGAAAAGGCAGTAGCAAGTAATTAAAGATAATGCGATATAAATCTGTGACTCTTATTTACCTAATTCCATCAGATTTTACCATAGAAGTGAACAAGCAATATATTGTAGTCTCTACTCTTCTCCCATCTCTGTCTCACTGCTCACCGCTAGACATCGCTGGACTACGCTAAATCACCGAGAAAAAACAATCTTCGCAAGCGCGACAGATCAAAACACTGAACCTTCACTAAATCAGCTTTGGCTGCTTCGTGACTGTGATATAGAATACACAGCAGAAACCATTCCTTGTAGTATTAACACAATTGGGTCATATCCTAAATCTCGCAATTTCCATGGAAAACATTGCTTCGGCGCCGTTGAGCCTGCCGGCTCTCCACATCAAAGACGAGTTGCAGATACCGTTTCCCACTACTGGCTACAACATTCAATTGTTCAGCCAGAACAGACAACTACTCAACACCAAGAAAGAAGTGGTGATCTTAGCTGGATCGTCAGTTTCGAAGAAGTTGACGTTTGAGGAGGATATTGTAACTACAACCTACACATCGTTCAACAACTCGAATTTTGCATCCGTTGACACTGCCGCCGAGTGTCTTGTGGTGTGTTTCCGAAAGTCTGCAAATATATACTACCCAGATGGAAGAAGCTACGTAGTTAGCTTCCCATTTGTAGTCAAGAACGCGTTTCCATTCGAGTCGGGCTTGGTGTTGGAAAAGGATCAGAACCAGGTAGAATTCTCCAGTCAGGAAACGCTACACATGCCTCAATTGAATGCTGCAAAGTTCCTCACATTGGTAGATCCAATTGGAGACTTCAGAGTAGTCAGTACATCTTCCACATCAGTAATATCACCCAATGAAGTCTTGATGACATTCCCAAGAAAGGGATTGAATAAAACCTCATCTCTTTGCGCTACTTTTAACCCGCAAGAGAGGAACGTCATAATATATAGCATAAGAACCTCATCCAGAGGAACCAAGAAATTGGATACCTCCACAAAATACCAGCGCAAAAGTCACACATTGATATCAACACCCAACCCTTCTAGAGTATTGGAAGATGATATTCATTTTGAACCTTCGGGCTCATCAAATATCAACCAAAATGCATTATCCATGAACATGGAGAAAAAAAGAACCAGTACATTATTATCGGATGCATCCTTGGCAAGAATGGGGACGGAAGCAGGCTTTCTGGACCCCAAGAGGAAGTCACACACCGCCCATGAAGTACAGATTCTACGTAAAGATATGATTCTCACAAGAACAGACGTAATACCGAATAATGTGGAGAAATCACAGATCCTGGTATTTGGCTTACACTTCGAGGAGCAAGAAGCAATAGTGGTAGCAAACAAATTCAAAAAAGAGACAAGAGTTTACATGTTCAAACATCATGGAACAAGTCATTTTCATTCATGCTACACATTTCACTCCAAAGAATGTATACCTTTGAATAGCGAAAAAATGGAAGGATTCTTAATTTCGTTAAAAGAGGACGGTACTATTGTCCTTATCAATCCATTCGTTGATGTAGTATCACCAAGAGTTGATCTCAACGTGAGTATACCAAGCATTCAAAGTCTTAAGAGCTCACACGAAGAGCGTTTGGCTATTATGTCACACGATGGTGTATTGAGCACTTTACGTTTGATTTTAGAGCCTTACAATGACTTTGTGTTGAACTGTTTGAGGTGCTTCAAATATTTGTCTGGCTCGAAACTAAGCGAAAGCATCAGGATGCTTTGGAGAACTGCAGTTGTGATGGAAGAATCAAAGGACGAATGGAATGCTTTTGTGATCACCTTACTTGCAATTATATATCCATTCCAGGAGGGAATTAACTGCGTCCAGAACGAAGTTACAAAATTACTTCCCATAGCAAAACGTCTACATGATTCTGCTGATGTCAACTATCTGTTTTCGGATTTGATTCCTTATATTGCCTTGTCTTTACATTTGCTTAGAGAAGAAGCACGCCTAGACTGCACGAGTAAAGCCATATCACATAAACTAGGAGTTTTATTAACCCAATTAACTGTATGGATGGAGTGGCCCGAGTCTTGGACTAAGTACTATATGATCAATTTTGCAACCATTGATACCTCCGTGAGATTCCTACTGAATTTGATGCTTGACTCTGCGCCTAATCTTATAGAATCGCTATCAAGTTTATTTAGTGGTAAAATCATTAGGTACTTGACCTTCTCGCAGCTAGTGGAAGAGAGTGATTCCGTTGACTCCCTTATCACTCCGAGAACGCATTACATTTTAAAACTATTTGAAATTATTGTGTCTCCATCTTTCGGTCCCAACGCCGTTGTTGACATGATGTGCGAGTACGGAATCACTAGAGGGGAGTTGGAAACATATCCTCCTGGTATTAGTATCCCACTTAAGGAAGCAATCCTGCTTTGTCAGGAGAATCCATCTTTTGCGTGGACAAATAGAACATTAGAGTTGGTTGGAAGAAAAGATCTTACGATGTTCTTATCTAAAAATTACAATTCGCCTGTCTTCGTTGGTTCCAATATAGAAGTCAAAAGCATTGGTTCTATTCTCTCTAGTGTCCTTAGCAAAAATGAATCTATTTCCCCTTGGGATGGTCAATCGGAGGCCGACAGAATAGGAATCACAAAATTAATTTTTGACTACGATAGAAGATATTACGAGATTACTACATTATTACATCAAACGAAAATACAAACTGCCACACTTGTCGCAGAAGAAGGCATAGGAGAATATGACTTGGTTGTTCAACAAAGAGGATTGGCTGCTTTAGTAGCTTTGAGAACTCTCACGATACCATTAGGAAGAGCAGCTTTGTTTTATGCTGGGCGTAAACCAGTCCTCACCGAGAAATTTCCAGTCCCAAAATTCAACTTAAACACGTTGATATCTCCTACTATGACAAATATAATCCTTTCCGATGGTGTCATTCCGAATAAAATCTCCGAATGGGGATATTTCCACAACGGTGTCTCTTCTGGTCTAAGCATCAGCAGAGAAGCTAAAGGGATAACAGGAAGTTGGATTATCTTCAATAAACCCCCAGAATTGAATTCCCAACATGCTGGATTTCTTTTGGGCCTCGGTTTGAATGGGCATTTGAAGAAACTAGAGGAATGGCATATATATAATTATTTAGGACCTAAGCATCCACTTACCAGTGTGGGATTGTTGATTGGAATGGCCGCTAGTATCAGAGGGTCAATGGACAATAAGTTAACAAAGGTATTATCTGTCCATGCCGTTGCTCTTTTGCCTCAGGGAGCTAACGATTTAAACGTTCCTATTATGGTCCAAACGGCAGGATTAATTGGTATTGGTTTGCTATATCTTGAGAGCCAACACCGTCGTATGAGTGAAATACTCTTGTCACAGGTCACCAGCTCGGTATTCCAGAATGATACCGAACAGATACATGAAGGATATAGGTTAGCTGCCGGAATATCATTGGGTTTGGTAAATTTGGGTAAAGGTAATGACTTAAGTGGACTTAATGATACCCATGTTGTTGATAAGTTATTGTCTCTTGCTATTTCAATGAAAGACTATCAACCAATACAAGAGTTGGATAAATCATGCTGCGGAGCGATAATGGCCCTTGGATTTATTTACATCAGAACAGAGAATGTTGCAGTGGCAAATAAATTAAAGGTACCAGCCACGGAACAGCTATTGGATTACGTCAGACCGGATTTGCTTTTGCTAAGATGTATAGCCAGAAATCTTATTCTCTGGAATGAGATTGGCACTACTGTCGAATGGGTTGAATCTGAAGTTCCTGCTGTATTGTTCGATAAATACGGGAATGGACACATAGAGGTTCTTGATAGCGATCAACTCGGATACTTCAATATTTTGGGAGGTTCGTGTCTTTCAATGGCGGTTAAGTATGCTTCCAGTCATGACGTAACCGTAAGAAATACGTTATTGCAGTACTTAGATATGATGATGGACTTATCATCCAATACAGCCACTAACTATGATCAAAAGATAGCATTCCACTGTGCTGGGAATATTAGAAATCTCATTGCCTTATCTTTGTCGGTGGTTATGGCCGGGAGTGGTGATTTGGAAACCTTCCGTCGTTTGCGTGTTTTGCACAATGATACTAATAAAGACCTGGGATATGGTAATTACATGTCGATAAATACAGCATTGGGATTCTTGTTTTTAGGCGGTGGTCAATTCGCTTTCAACAACTCTAATTTTGCAATTGCTAGTTTGATCACATCATTATATCCTATCTTCCCTAATGAGAATAGTGAACTCGATGTACATCTCCAAGCACTTCGGCATTTCTGGGCCCTTTCTGTTGAACCACGATGCTTGATAATACGTGATGTGAACTCACAGAATCCACTTAAAATTCCCGTGACTATTTTGTTGAAGAAGGGAGAGAGAAAGGAGGCACTCTCGCCATGCTTACTTCCCCCACTTGATGACATTCTAAGGATTCAAACTAGATCTTCTGATTACTTCAATGCTCAAATCGACTTCGAATTGAATTCAGAATATTTAGAAATATTCAAGAAGTCGTTGACAGTGTTTGTCTACAAGAGAAGAAATTTCAAGCTTTTGTCACCTTCCATTGGCTCATTATTGAAGAATGAGAACAAGTCATTACAGATCGACAATGGCGAGATCAGTGTTAGTGAAGACGTTTCGAAATTACTTAATTTGGAAGTGATGAACCATATTGATGACTACGAGAAGCAAGTCCTCTTATATGAGTGTAGCGAGAATGACGATTCGCATGCTTATAGTACGGAGCTCTCAATCTTCAATATCATTGATAAGAAGATAGACTTGGCTCGAATGGCACAAAACCCGCTGTCAATAGACGATCTTTGGAACCTCAAACTTCTTTTCTCGTATACGGACCGATTGATGAAGAATGAACTCCATTACGTCTCTCTTGAGTTCGTCGAGCAGCTTAAGCAGCAGGTGTGGGGCCATAGTTAGGATGTAGAAAATCGAGGGAAAGATGCCTTATGCGCAGAGGATGTATTAAACAGATATAGAGTTTTCTCACATTCGAAGGATACAATCATTAGCGAATATATGCCACTTAAGCTTATCGATAGCACGAAAAGACTCGAGATTAGCTTTCGAACTGTAGAAGATTACACATTTTGCAGCTAACAATAAGACGCTGCGCGTGCAATCGGGCGTGTACGAACGTGGGTGAGAGTTACAACGTTACTACGGTATGGACGGGCTAAGGCTCGGTGCGAGGAGGTGTATGTAATTGAGGGACGACTCAGGGGCTGTTGTAGTCGTGCGAATTCAGATTACCGTATGAGCGTATTCTTGCAACGACTCGGGTGATTTCAGGAAGGAGCCAAGCGCATATGAGCCTCACAGTCCCCAATCCTCCTCACCTGTCGCACTCACAAACACTCTCCAACCAGTCAACGGTCTCACAAGATCTCATATGCAATTCCCTATGCTTGTCGTAAATAAACAGACGCACACGACGAATAAAAATTGTAACCAGAAAAAACATTCCCAAATTTCCTCCATAGTTAACCGGCAGGAGTAAATATTGGAATTGTATTTTTGTTCGTACAGTTTTCATCGGCAAGTGTGAACCACAGCGGTGTCTAGATAGAATAGCCCATTTGCTGACTTTGTTTTCTCGGGTATAAAAGTACCATCGAGCCTTCTTGCCACAACCCGGTTTCCCCTAAAATGGCTTTCAGACCTCCGTTCTTTAACCCCCCTACAGCGATCAGGCTGAAAATGAAGTACACTCGCAATCCCTATATGATTGGTCCTCAGACAATAAACCTCACCCACCCATTGTCCAGAGCGACCAACATGGCCGAACTCGCGTTGCAGCAGGCTCAGCAACAGCAGCTGGTGGTCAACAAGCAGCAGAAGAGAAATTTCAGCTCCTACTACTACCGTTTTCCGAAGATCCCTCGTCCCAAGAGAAACGTCTTATACTACTCGTCATGGACGAAGTCTGGTGCTTCCAAGTACATTCCGGGCAAGAAAAACCTCTACTTTCCAACTATCTCAAGGAGGCTGTTTTCGAATGCCAACCAGAAGTTGAAAAGCAAAACGAAGAACCTCCACAAACGTTTCTTCTCGGTCGAGGCTCGTACCAAGAGACAACAACGTAGAAGATTCATTAGGTGGTGGACGGTTACTTCCTTGGCTATCGTCTTAGGTGGTGTTGCTGCCAAAATGAGATATGAAAGAGGTGAATTTGACGATGAGGAGACCGGTCCTAACCAATACCGTATTAAGCCGCAGTCGTGGCAATTGTATGCTTACTCGACCTTGCCTTTAAAGACCATTTCGAGAATTTGGGGTCAAGTAAACTCCATCAACTTACCAGTTTGGGTAAGAAGCCCATCTTACAGACTTTACTCGACCCTCTTTGGAGTGAATTTACAGGAAATGGAGGAGCCTGATCTTACTAAATACCCCAACCTATCTGAGTTCTTCTATCGTAAATTGAGACCTGGTGTTCGTCCTATCGCAGATGGCGACCTTGTCTCGCCGTCTGATGGAAAGGTTTTGAAGTTTGGTGTGATTGAGGACGGTGAGATTGAGCAAGTTAAGGGCATGACATACTCTATTGATGCCTTGTTAGGATTGAAGACTGAGCGTTTGGCTGCTCCTAGTCACAGTTTGGATTTTGACCACAACGTAGATGATACGACTGTCATGGAGCGTCATGAAGAGTTTGCGAAGATCAATGGTATCTCTTACTCTGTAGATGACTTGATTGGTGGAGAAGGCTCCGAGACTTACCACATGAATGAACTTTCCTACCAAGATGATCATGATGGAACTGCAAAGGGATCAAAAGCATCCTTCTCTAAAGAAATGGCCGTTGCTAAGAGCTTGGCTCCAACTCATATGGACAGTATTATTTCCGGCACCAGCAAACAATTATTTTTTGCTGTTATCTATTTGGCACCAGGCGATTATCACAGGTACCATTCTCCTACTAACTGGGTCACAACGTTGAGACGTCATTTCATTGGTGAGTTATTCTCTGTTGCTCCTTTTTTCCAAAAGACTTTGCAAGGTCTATTTGTCTTGAACGAAAGAGTTGCTTTGTTAGGCTACTGGAAGTATGGTTTCTTTTCTATGATCCCCGTTGGCGCAACCAATGTTGGTAGTATTGTCGTCAATTTCGATAAGGACTTGAAGACTAACGATGTTTACGAGCATGAAGTGTATCTGAGGACTCCTGTTGGTGAGAAGACGCCATTGTTGCAAGACAGTAGTGCTTCTTCATCAACTACTGAATTGACGAGTATTTCTACTGTCAGCAGCGAAGCAACAAAGAAGAAGAGAACTAAGAAAAACACAGTTTATGAAGCCACTTACACTAAGGCAAGTAGATTACTTGGTGGTTACCCATTGACCAAGGGTCAAGAAGTTGGTGGCTTCAAGTTGGGATCTACTGTAGTTTTGGTGTTTGAGGCACCAGAAAACTTCAAGTTTAACCTTGAGGTTGGCCAAAAGGTCAAGATGGGACAATCTCTAGGAGGATTCGAGTAATCGTCTGTTGAAATACCCTTTTCATCTACATGACTCGCTAGTGATTTTCTGGCGGGCTTAAATAGCATAAGTAGACTTAAATAATAGAGTTTAACTGAGAAACAAGATATGAGACAAATGTGTAACTGGTGGAGTGTAGAATAAGATTTGACGGTTTTGACTGTGAAAGTCGTAGAGGGAATATACGAGAGGTGCTATCCCCGTGGTGTGTCTACTACTCCAGTGTATCTGTAAGGAGGCAAAGGAGAGCCCACTTGGAGTTTTCATTCACTGCTCATACTTCACGCCATTGCAAGTTATGTAATTTGAGTATCTATCACCCTTGGTTTGCGTAGACGTAATGTTCGTCTTCTTAATTTTGCACCCTTCAAAATACAATTGGCTGCGAACAAATATAATATAACCGCAAGGGAAGCTATGAAGTCAACGTCAAGTTAGATAGACGGTTAAGGATGACATTAGTTTTTTCTACTTTCGCTTTCTTCATTCCCATCCTTCTGGGCACGTACCGCACCTAAACGCAAGGTACTTTCATTTGCTATGGTGTAATTCAATGCATAATCGCTCGTCACCCCATAGCATTCCTATTTGATAATTTTCATCAATTAACAGTCCTAATTGGTGACCAAATAATCCAAAACTCTCCTGCAAGTTACCGGTTATCTGCCTTTCAAACATAACCCTCTCCAAAACTCATCGAAGCAGGATATCGTACGACACACAATCCAACATACCATTCAAAAAGATCAAGATCGGCGACTGTCAATATTCTCCTACAACGCTACCACGAGCGCTACCACTAATAACTCCCCAACAACACTCCAATGCACTTGTCCTCCTCCTTCCCACCACCAGCGTAGGTACACCTCAACTCTATGCATTCTTCATAGTCAATCTCATCTCTGGCATCATCGCGACTAAAATGATTAATGATTTGGTCGTGTCTGTTGTTGTCTTTTCGGTTGTCGTCGTTGTTTTGGTGGTATTTGTGTTACTCGTGCATCTGTTGTAGTCGTTACCGTTCGTTTCTGTGTCGCTGCTTTCGGTATTTGTCTTAAATTACGCTACTGCGTCGAAATTGTCCGTATCGTCGTCTTTGTAGTCGTTGTTGTCACTCCCATCGTCACATTCAGATTGCGACTGTCGTAGTTTCACACTCATAGTTTTTTTCACTCCTTCGTGTGTCTCGCTCTCTGTTTGTTCTCCTTTTTCTCGCTCGCTCTGTCTGACTGTTCGTGTCTCTTCCTGTCTCGATCGCTCCTCAACGTGAATCCTCTCACGTGTGACACTCTTGATACTTCCGTTGGTTAGTCGTTTTCTGGATCGACTTTGTTTGGGAGTAAACACAAAAAAATATTCTGCTGCTGTCTGAAACATTCTGTGACTGCCGTTCTGTCACTTCCAACTCATATTCCACCACCAACTCGAAGGCTCTGACCGAGATTGACTAATCACACGTCGCTTGCTATTTTTGTCGTCAACAAACGGATTTTTTGCCTGTTCCTCGGTCTATTGTTGCCGTTATTAGACACTTACTTACATTCGTGATCTTGCTTCCAGTGATTATCCGTTGATTCTTAATCCTCATCAAAACATTCTAATAGCACACAGCTTCACGCTTAATGTCGTTTCTAAACACAATCAGAGGCTTCGGAAGAAGCTCCAAAAAGACAAAAAACAACGGCGATGGCCAGCCATTGTACTCGCATCCAAACTCGTCTGATTCACCTCTTAGAAGAACCCAGTCGCCAACAAAAGTCCCAATAAAACAACAACGAAATAACCAGGTTCTGTTCCCTAACCCAGAATCGCCGTCCAAACGAAGTAGGCCGGGACAACCATCTTCACACAGACTGGGCCTGCCTAGACGACTGGGCCGCCAGACGCAGCAACTGAACTACAGCAGTAACGGTAATAACACCAACAACGGTAACAATGAACAGGAACTCCCGTTGTTCCTCTGTGAGCCATTCATCAAAACAGCATTAGTAAAAGGTTCGTTCAAGACCATCGTCCAACCACCAAAATACGTCGACTACGGCGAGTGGTTGGCACTTAACATCTTTGAGTTGTTCAACAACTTGAACCAGTTCTATGGCGTCATCTCCGACTACGTCACGCCAGAAGCATATCCTACCATGAACGCAGGTCCTCATACAAACTATCTCTGGGTTGATGGCAATGGCCAGACGGTCAATTTGCCTGCTTGTCAATACATTGAATACGTCATCACCTGGATCTCCAATAAGATAAACGATCAATCAGTATTCCCAACCAAGACTGGAGGTGTGTTTCCTCCTAATTTCATGAAGGACTGCAAGAACATCTGCAGACAGATGTTCCGTATCTTTGCTCATTTGTACCACAACCATTTTGACAAGATAGTGCATTTGTCGTTAGAAGCTCACTTCAACTCGTTCTTTGCACACTTCATCTGCCTTGTCAAGGAGTACAATTTAATGGACAGAACCGAGTTAGAACCACTTTTACCCTTGATAGAGAACTTTGAGCAACAAGGAAAGATCATATAGAACCGTTAGCATATGGAGTATGTATATATGTAGCATAGAATACATCGATTCACTAGAATTGGAATGCATGATGGTACTTCTACTGTAGCTTTAACCTATAGTATATTGTCTTATTTCAATATATAATTCTTCCCATCATATGTACTAATTGTACTAATTTACAACTAAACTATTTACACGCGTAAAACCCTCAAACAACTATAACAACCAAGTATGCAATATATGACAATTTAAATGTAGGAAAGTGCCGAAATATGTACAATGGCACTTTCATGAATCATGATTACAGTGACTACTGCTTGATGTAGCCCGAATCATGAGAAGAAGTATGGTGAGTCCTTTACCACCTCGACATCAAGATCACCCTTCGATGGAATGTCTGGGAATCTTAAAGGAACCAAGATCTGGAAGTTCTTGGTAGAACCCTCAAGTGAATTCAAATCGTACTTTTCTGTGACGCTCACGGTTGTTACCATCTCCTTTCCAATCTTGATCTTTTCAAGGTCCTCAGAGTAGAGATGTTCCAACCTTGTCTTCTCTAAATAGATCTCATCAGCAGCCGTCATGGCTCTACCCAAAATTTTTACGTTGTTTCTTCTTACTTCTTTGATCTCTTTGGCCAAAGCATGATCTCCAGGAATTGATATCACTTGGAGACAGTTTCTATAACGTTTTTCAAACTCCTCTTTGAGTTCTTGGACCAAGTTGCTGCTATGGAGCTTTACAAATTGGTTTCTAATTTCTTTGTTCATGCAATCAACATCAGCTGCGTGTGTCCAATATGAGTCATGGACGGAAGCAAATGACAATTCTGCTTCACCACAAGCCTTGGCTGTCATCAACATGTGAGTGGCATCCAAGGAATGGACAAAGTTGGGTGGGAAAGCTGCTTGTTGCTTTCTGGCATCCACCTGAGAAGCACTGAAAGGATCAGAGATGGATATATCCTGTAAGTTTGTCTTGATCAATTGGGATTTCGAAATTCTGTACGGTTGAACACATGGTAAACCAAGAGGCGTTGTCCAAATCACAGATGACAAATGGTTAGGTTTGCCATCGTTGGACTTGGCATCCTCGTAGTCTATACGCACCGACTTACTGATTCTTTTGGCAGCATCTCCCAACCAATCCTGGATCATATGAGCACCTTCGAACAACTCTCTAATGGAGTCGAAAACGTGCATGGTCAAGTATCTGGCATAATCGGAAACATCCTCGTCACCACTGAAGTGATGGTCAATTTGCTTCTTGATTTGTGCTGTGGCACCGACAAATGTGACACCATATACATTGGTCATGACTGTTTGCTTAACAACCTTACGCGTGATCTTATCCTGTAAAAACACGGCATACTTGTTTCCTTCCTCGGCCTCAGCATCAATTCTCTTTTGCACTAGAGAAGCAACGAATTTGTAAACATCTTGTGGTCTTTCAGCTGGAATCAAATTAACTTGTTTGGCACCTTCAACATCACCTCCAAGTGCTGCGTAATGCTGCAATCCGTTACAGGTACCATCTTGATGAATTGGAATATGTGATACAAACTTCGTTGGGTCTTCCAATTTGTAAGCTTCAGCCAATTCGAAACAGACTCCTAAAGCTTGCCATGGCTTCTCAGCTTTCTTCCACCAGGCATCTTCAGCATACGGGTTTCGTGCCGATTGAAAGGCATTCTCCAAGTTGTCATTAACAAATTGGACTCTTTCGTGCAACGGAGCCTTGTCCACACCATAGACATTAGCCAAATGAATCTTCAACCATTCAAGACCTCTTTCTCCGACTTCTCTACCTTCCCAAAACAAGAATAATGATCTAGTAAGATCATTACCCAAGTGATTGAAATGTGGTGATATTGGATATGCTCTGCCTCTGAAGTCGACATTATGAGGAAAGAAGACCTTCTCGCCAAGGAAACCTCTAGCGATCTCCAACTTGTAGTTGGTGTCACATCTTTGCGATCTGAGAGATGCAGCCTCATTCAATGCACTTCTAAGCTTTCTTTGGTACTCGAATTTTTGAGCTGGTTCAGCATCTACTGGGAGAGGCTCTGGTAACTTTGGTTCGTCCACAACTGGGGGAATATCCAAGAATTCCTCGCCCGAGTTCCAGTATTTTGTTATCACTTCAAACACATCGGCATTTACCGTCCATGCTGTTCTTCCCAAGACATTCAAACCATCGTAAACCTCTTCGAGGTTTCCTAGATCCGAAGCTTTTCTCAAGTATGCAGTAGTTTCAGCAGAGTCTTTAATTCTGACTAATGTTGATCTGGAGTATAGATATCCACCATCATTGTAGCTGTTCCACTCCCTTGGAGCCACAAGCATGGGCAATAATTGTGGTTGGACACAATTGGTCATTGATCTACCAGCCAATTGCTTGACGATCTCTTTGTGTAGCTTGATAACTCCGAGTTTCTGTCCATTCAAAAACTGGTAGGTATGAAAGAATGCAGGTTGACTTCCGGTAATAGATCTACCGGTAGAGGGATTTTGGCCCTTAACAGGTACCTTAGCCACAAACAAAAGCAAGTTGGTCAAAACAGCTCCTAATTTTGCATATACGGTGTAACTCCAATCAGTGCTCTCATCAGGGTTTTCGATGTAGTTACTCTTTTTATTGGATAAAATTCTTTTCCATTGTTTTGTGGACTTAACCTTTTTGGAGAAAGCCTTCATTTCAGATTTGAGAAGAGACTGTGATTTGTGTTCCAACTCAACGGCTTTACCGACAGAAATAAGTGCTCTTGCGGCTCTCATTCCGTCGACGATACCACCAGTAGAGTTTAACTTCACTAGCTCAAGAATTGTAATTACACACATCTTTTCTGGGGGAACAAGAACGAAGTATGGAGCGTAGTGCTCTCTATCTTTGTATAACTTCTTTTCGTCAGCAGAAAGGCCACCTTTCGACACTTTTCCATCCAAAAGATTTTGACACATCTCTGCCTCTTTCTTAACATAGGGTAACAAATTCTTGTACCACTGGAAAAGTTGAGCATTGAGACCCTTGTTAAGTGGCAAGGCTCCTCTCTTCTGCATTTCTTCGAATTCATGCTTCCACTTCTCCTTGGCTCCATCTGCTCCACGAATCTCTAAACGTCTCTGTCTAGTGAGGTTGAATTGGTGTAAGCCATTGTTGAACTTAGCACGTTGGCTCTCGGTCTTGAGAGACTTGTAAAGTTTGAAGAAGTCAAGTTTGGACGTCTCGTTGTCAGTCAATGATGTTTCCTCGAGTCCCTCTTCCATTTCATTGATGATAGCTGCAATTTCCTTAGAGTCTGCTTCTTCTTTGAGCCCCAAAAGGGTATGTCTGATGATCTTCAAGCCGAAGGAATCTACGGCACGTAAGCTATCGGCATCCTTGTCTATAGTTGGAGCTTGTGTATCATCTTTGAAATATTCTGGTTCGGTTGATAACTCCTCTTCTTGGTTTAATTCATTTCTGACCTCTCTGAACAAGTTCTCCAAGTCTTCAGGGATATCTTCCATTGTTATGCTTGGGTCTGCGAATACTTTCATTAAGCCCTCAACGCCTATCACGTCTATATATGACAATATGTTCGTCTTCTTAGACTTTGGAAATCTGCTCAAGTACAGGATGTAAGGTCCATCTTCGGCAATGTATTTAGCAAGAATGATTGCAAATGTCCTCTCATTTGGCATCGTATCATATCTCTGTTCTATTCTGGAGAAGAATTCCTCGAGATCTGTATAGTGCACAGCTGGATCCTGAGACCAAGTCTGGAGGTATTTATTTACAGAAAAAATGAAGGATTCAGGTTGCGATAAAAGGGGGTGAATAGCCTCCAAGATCTTGTGGGCTCTCTCAAAGTTCTTGCTGGTCAACAATGCTTCCAAAAGCGATTGCAAATGAGAAACATCCTTTGCAAATGGAGATCTTGTAACGGGATCATAGTCAGACGACCAGACTCTCAATCTCTTCTGCTCTTCTGTAATACGTTCGGGCTCATTTTCCACAATTTCCGAGAATGTCTTAGAATGTACCGATGGTGCTCTTGCTATTCCTTGGTCCTGGTGCTTTAAGTGCTCCAAGAATTGGTGCATGTGGTATCCGGAAGGCTTGGGCTGGCTGCTTGAGATGGTGGTTAGACATCGCACAGACGCCACCAGCTTCCGTATATCGCAGCGAAATTTCGCCATCTTTAAACAGGCCACATTTCTCGACAACATCTTGCTATGGTACTTACTACAGAGACAAGAAATGGCGATTTGGCTGTCCTATTCAACTGTTCCTAAACCCACTTGCCATCTCTTAAACGTAAGTTTTGCAAAAAAAGATTACAAAAAAATTTCAAAAGAAGCGGATTGTATGCAGTATACGAAGGTTGGTGGATTTAGAGGATAGAAGGGGTTATTAATTCATGTGGAAATGGCGGATAAGGAATGGATTTAGAACTTGTTGTAGTTGGGGGGACAAGAAGAGGTGATTTTTCCAGTTTTCAGTTGATTTTTACAAAATCTATGGTGGAATTCATGGGCTTGTTTATTCTCAATCTCTCCATAGTTTCCGCATAGTTAAGCGATCTTCGGTGCGAGCAGGCTTTGTGTCACAGTTAAGTAAAGTGTGATGATAGTACGATGATAGAGCCATAGTTTACAGAACGAATCGTAGTTTTCTAATTATCTTTATTCAGGAACATCCTACTCATATATATATAGAACACATGCTACGCATGGAGAGGATAAGCAATAATAACTAAAACAAGAGTGGAATTAGGTCGTGACATGTGCATCTCCTCGTTGAAAGAAAACAGGCCGCTGAAGAAACACAAACCGTCACTTCTAACCCCACAGAACCCAGTAAATATGTCATAATATTAGAAACGAACTGAAATCATATATCAAGCAGTTACAACCCCATCTCGGCCTGTAATGCCTTCAATGCCTCTTCGTCCTCGTCCTCCTCGGTGGCAGCTTGTGGTGTATTCTTGTTGACGGTAGGGAATGTAGGTAACTTCTCGGCTGGGGCCTGTGCTGGCTGGATCTTCTCTGCTGGCACCTGTGTCTTCTGGTTCTCCTCCTCTTGTAACTGGGCCAACTCCTCGTCCAACTCGTCCTCGTCGATAAATTCGGAGCCGACTGGTCTGGAAATGGCTTCTGATATCTCGTCGGCTAATTCCACTTGTTCACGGATGTCGTCCATAGTCTCTTCGACCTTGTCAACGTTATATTCGCCATGTATCTGCTTCATGGCACTAGCACCTTGCTTCATAGCCTTCATGGTTTCTAAGTTCAAGTTGGCACCCTCGATAGCACTCAACTGAGTCTCCAAAGACTCCATTTGATTCTCGATTTTCATCAAGTTGGTCTCATACACCTTCTTCTTCTTTAATGCATTCTTGGCCAACTCCTTTTTAGTTGTGATGTACTTACGAGCAAGAGCGTCCTGGTCGGCAATCTGGGACTCCAAGTGGCTCTTTTTCTTGTTCAATGTCAGGATGTGTTCTCGCAAGTCCACGATAGCCCGCTTGGGTACCTCTTTCTTATTCTGGCCGTTGCCGCCAAAGAAGTAGTTCCACATGTCTATAAGGGTCTAATGCAAGCGATGATAAGATTGTAGTGAAGGTAGACGGCTGTTAAAGCGATAGTACGATGCGATGTCAGTGATAGCTTTATACGACTATTACTATGTCCACTAGTCGCTGTTTATGACGGCACGCTGACTACGATAGTACGGAATATAGATGGTTCTGCTGTTGGTACACTGTACGACTGTTAGTACGGGGTTTTCTCGATGTGGCGATATTTGTGCTGTGGCGAAAGGCAGTTTCCGAGTCCTTGGAAAGCCGATGAAAAGACACTCGGGATGTTACTTACGTCAATACACGTAGACTGCTGTTGGTACGGAACCCTATCAATAAATAAACCACGGCAACTTGTAGTATTACTGATAACTGTCGTAGTAAAGACTCACACTCTTTAAGATGACAATCACTGTTCCGTATCCCGAATGCGGTGGGTGCACGACCCCGAAAATGCGAAAGGAGTAAGTATGTAGATAGTGAGAGGGTTTGAGGAGCCATGCCGCAGTAGTTGTGTGAAGCAAATGGGTGGTTTTGACCTTGTGAGCTTGTGAGTTGTGTGTGTCTTGATTGTGCGTGAGTGTGAAATTAGCAGATAGTAGATAGTAGATAATGGGTTTTAGATTACTACGTAGTGTTATAATGTGGTGAGATTTTATTATGTCGTTATATATGTTGTTGGTTTTTTAGTGCTTATTAGAATAGTTTTTGGCTAGTCATGGCTTTTTCTGGTTTTGCTGGCAATGCTGCAAGTGCCTCTTATGCGGTACTACAGTGTTTTGGGTTTAAGTATCGCATGCTTGGTGGAAAAGATTAAATTCTCTAAAACTTACCACCAATAGTTGCAAAAATTCAAACCCTTTATTTGTAGGATAAATTTTCTCAGTTGTACATCCATTATTTCCACATTTGATTATAGTCATAGACTTAGATATTAACATGATTCTACAAGGGAGACAACCCCAACGTTAAGTGGAATGCCTAAACAATAGCCCTCCATGATTCGAAACACTACGCCACTAGACTCTACCATGACTTGTTTATTAAGTAATTTACACCAAGTAATTACGCCAAGTATAAATAGTCCTCTGTAGTTATTCTCTTTCTAACTCACCATCACCCAGAGAAGGAAAAACACAATCAACACTCCAAATATCTTAAGGAATAACCATCTGTTACTTGTAATGTGTGCGTAATACTTCAACAACTCTCTCTGAGCTCCCGAAATGTTCATGCTGATATCCTCAACGTTCTCGTCGATTCTCTGGATTTGTTCTCCTTGCTCGCTGACCATGGTTGCCAACTGCTGGAAGAGGTTTCCCACCTCATTAATAGTGGATTCTATAGTCTCAACGGCTCTATTTCTCTGCTGTAAATATTGTCCGCTTTGTTCCTCCATGAGGAGCATCTGCTGGGTTTGGTTGGGTATAGAAAGGTACTCGCCATTGGAGTAAGGAGCCGAAATGTCTGGATCTTGGTCTGGGTCAAAAGGCAACGGGGAGTCCGATCCTGGAGCTGAAATCAAGAATGGGTTCTCTCCCAAGTTGCTTATACGCGCTGGTGAGTCCACCATAGGCGAAGGGTTATTACTGGATCTCAGATTGCTTGCGGCAGACAAGAAGTTCTCTGTTCTATTCTTGTTCATAATCTCGTTTTTTTGTCTGATCTCTAATACTGTCTTGAATTCTCCACTGACATTCTTCATCTTTGAATTCAACAATGTCAACACATTCTTCGAGAACTGCGACGTCTGTGAGTCGATTTGTATGCTTGACTCTCCGTTCACATATCTCTTGAGGTTTTGGATGTTTTGTTCAATTTTGAAGATCTCCTGCTTGATGACGTATGTCAATTCACCGATCTCCACGGGTTTATCGTCAAACATAGGCTTTCTCTTAGCCAAGAGTGCCAACTTGCTCAACAAGTCTGTCGCATGTACTATATCCTTGGCGATGATACTAGCTTGCTGACTGAACTTCGACTTCTTTGGTGGCCACGACAGGTCCACCGGCTTCGTGTAATGGTTCTGCTTCTTATTTATCTTGTCAAACGACGTTACACATTGCTGGAACTCAAAGGTTCTATTCTGAATGGACAACGACATGCTAGGCGTTAGTGTCTATTGCTCGGATGTATCTGTTTGCTAGTAAGTGACTACTTGTGTATGATGTTATATCTGACACTGGATGTGTCTGCTTCACGGTGTATCTATGTGTATATGACTATGTTCCCGATACTTCTCTATGGCAAAACACTTCTCGAATATAAAGATGCACTAGCTTTCTACAACAGCGGCTAATTATCACTGGCTTTAATGAACAGCAAATATTCTATTTACGTTTTTGGAGAGTAACGTGTAGTTTCTTTTTTACGTGCGAGGTGTATGTGCAGGTTAAAGATAGCAGGTGCAAAAGAGGGCGAGGTATGGCTATGTATGACCCACTGGAAAAGGCAAACTGGTCACCTATTACTGGGACCTCATGGAGTGGAAAAGGAGTGCCTGAAGACGCAAGACAGGATTAACTCGTAGCTTTTTTATCTAATATATATCGCAATATCATATTATCGATTTCATTATATGGCCGTATTTAATCTCGTTCTTAGTTACACATAAAATTGTCTGCGTGTAATGCTGCCCAATTTCTTTGTTTTCTTGCTGCGAAATGGATCCACAGCATCTCTATTAATCTTCCGAAAATCAGCGTTTTCTTTCTATTATACATATATACGGCCAGATCTGTTTCCGTTCTTGTATCTAGCAAACTGAAAGGTCCCAGTTATTCTCCTCGCATACGTCAATCCAATCGACGTAGAGATTCCCGTTCCGGTTCCGGCTCCATACTTCGTGGATAATATCAACGATTCTACGAAGATTTGCAACCTTGTATGTCAGCACCACAGTAGCCAATCTCTGGTCCATTTCAGCTCGGTCGTTGTCAGTGCAGCACGTAATTCCGCAGAGCAACATCAGCAATGACAACGCCGACGTCATTTTCGTGCCAACAAGAATGTCTACGCAATTAAGGGCATTGACTAATATCATCTGCATTTCATATGATGACGCAGGTAGTTGTTTGATTTGATAATTCATGCACAACTGGCATGTGTACAGAATCACTTCAAATAGAGTAAGATGTAATTCAACTTCATCTCTATCGTCCATGATACTCAGCATTTGATTTATATTTGGCTGGCACGTCTTTATCTTGTCTCTTAAGGAATCGTATTCTCGCTCTATTTCAGCATAATATTCAAGTCTATACTCTCTGAAGTTAACCTCTTCACCACCTAAATTAACTGAATTTAACAACTTTGGGTTTGTCTTACCGCTCGTTATGTAAACTTCGTGAGCTTGCTGAAATAATGAATCTACATAGGCCTTCCTTTCTTTGAGTTGTGAAGCTTTGGACAAAATTTCGCCTAGTATCAAGTAGATAGGCTGTATACAACCCTGGAGAGGGTCCAATCCGTAGTTTCCCAATTCCAAGATCTTGTTTGTTTTGAATATATTATTGTAGTCTTCCATGGGAAGAATGGTTCCTTTGGTGAAGGCGCGGGAAGACATGATATCATGAAATTGAACATCAGCTAGCAACCATTTAATATCGTTTGAATAATCAAACATTTGGCAAATGGCATTCAACCCACCATTTTTCTGGATAACCTCGATACACTTCTTGAACAATATATTCCACCTAGAAACATCACCAGCACATACTTGAATTCCCACTCCAATCAAGAAAAAATTAATCAACAAGTAAATATCTTTCTTAGAGAGATTGTTGAAGTCGTGATATCTCTCAGCGATGGATACACATGCTTTTCTCATAAATTCCTTTGATGACGTTGAATAACTCTCTACGAATAGTCCTCCCCATGCAGCTAACGCATACAGGATTGACTTGTCTTCCTCAGCCAATTGATAGAATGTTTTAAGGAAGTAGTTGGAAGTGTCTGGTCCTATACATAACTTGCGTGCCACCTTGTTGATAAAGCCATCTAAGAAGTAATTTCCAGTCTCATCCAAGTGTTTAAATGGATTGAATAGGAGAGAATTAATTGGTGAAGGAAATTGTAATTCGTAGGTATTATTGAAAAGTAGAAGATCTATATTTCTGTCTCCAAATTCGCTTGGTAAGTCGTTATCAGGAACGGTAAGCACATTATTGGTGGTAAACAATTCATCATCTACTCCTTCGAAGTCTCGAACGATGTCGTCATCCTCGTGTAATTCATGCTCCATTTCCTCATTATCTCCTATTTCTATAGCCGGCGATATTCCCAGCTCAAGGATTTGTTTTACAGTTTGTCCGTCATCGCTAGAAATTGGAGACTGTTCAAATTCAATATGAGAATCGACCAAAGCTATTTTGCTACTTTCGTCGTCATTATTTCCTTCGTTCTTTCCATTGTCTTCCCTTTTATCATTTGAACTGTCAAGTAAATTCTCCCTTATTTTGCGTTTTACAATACCTTCCACACGTCTGTCTATTGCAGTGTGTTTGAACGTCTTTTGGATCTTAAATTTGGAACCCTCTCTCCAATCACACTCCACCTTGCGATATTTGCACGCTCCGCAGACAGGGTACGACTCATCGCATTTCTTCTTCCTTTGTCTACATTGAACGCAACCATTCCGAGACCGTTTCGAAGGTCCGACTACGATATTTTTAGTGAAAACCCGTTTAGACTTCACATTACCAGACACCGGTGTGGGGGAACTTTTGGACTCTATTGTCTCTAAAGACGAGTACAAATCCAACACGTAGTACATGTTGACCTCAGAACTGTCGCGTCTTGCATTCACTTCCTCGGTCAATTACACATGAGATAGCTAGATGAGCCATCTCCAGGAAATAAAAGTGACATCAAATTATCAAATTAGCAAGTACTACGCTCCACAGCTATTCCCGTTAGAAGTGAATTCCGCTCGGTACTCCCGATTAGGAAAGACGCGAAGGTATAGACCACAGGACGCAATGGTCATCTCTCTAGGGCAAAATGTACATGGTGGGAGATATATAGGTATAAATGAGTTTAAGGTATTTCGTGTTCTAGTTATTTAGCAGGAATACATCACTATTTATAATTACTAGGCAAGGAAGAGACTGCCATGAAACTGCCAGTATTAATCTCATGATTAATTTGCAGTAACTTTCTCACTCCACAAATGGATTCTGCGGCTATTCGTCGGGTACTTCCTCTTTGGGAGACTGAGCATGATTGCCGCAAAATTTTGTGAGAGCGCATATATGAGCTGTTAGAGTTCCTTCGGGGTTGGCTTTACATGTTCATGATTTCGGCTATGATTTGGATTGCTGGATGCAGAGAGGTTGGTAGGAAAGAGGATAACCACTCTTCGAATATTTTCCCCAATGGAATAGCCGAGCACATTTACGGGGTACTTGTTACTGTCGCTTCGGTCATAGGTGAAAGTGTGAAACTGGTGTGAGAGCTACCTACATACAAGTTAAAGTTAGATGAAATGACAGCTTTAACCTAAGTACCTCTATTCTGATTTCGTTTTGTCGAATGAGAGCTTCTAGTGGTATCTCTTTCATCAATCCCCACATCTTCTTTTTCCAGTCCAATATCCCAGGCTATAATCACACCTGATATATGGTGTACCATGAGACTCACTGCAGCGGCTCCCACAGTTACTAAATACCATTTTCACGATGCCTTTATCCAGCTTCACGAGACATATCTCTAACACAAGCACGTCCTCCATTCAAAACACCATCCCAATTAATACCCGTTTGAGTCGATCTGTCTATACACAGCACCTCACCTCACACTCACTCACACTACATCTCTCAATTTTTTCTGCTCACTCTCCCTGTACCTCGATCACCTCTCACTACACACAACCCAACCAGTACGCGATAGCTCTCTATGCTCCCTACTATGTTTCCTAAACAAGGCAAATTATAAACACTAAAAACAATTTACTGCTAATTTCGGGTCGTGCGCAGATGCCATTTTACTTTTAGACGAAATCAACAAACAGCTAAAACAACAATCAAAACATTTGTGACGGGCTAGTCAAGGCGTCCGTTGATATAGGTATTCAATTGAAGTTTTGTTCTTTTCTACTATCTGGTATAAGCAACATCGCTACGATAGGACAAGTACTATAGAATGAGAGAAATTGTATGTACATGCTACTTACTACTGAACGGCTGACAGCTGCTACGCGCCGTGGCGTCTTCACTGTTCAGTAAAGGTGACAAAACGGCTACGAAACGAGTCTCTGAATCGACAGTGACGTGATTTCTTCGAAAAGTCGTGTTAACACGGGATCTTATCCACCAACATCTTACTAACACCCTTTCTAGATTCATTTATCCACCGGTCAATGTGGTAACCAAATTGTATGTATCACTACTCGTATATCGTGACACGAAAGAGCAGAAATAGTGAAATATTGAAGATGGGCAATATTACAGAAGAATAACAGCTAAATATACCTGGGCACAATGGCTCCAAGTATCCAAGGAGAACAAGGCTCTGCCTTCATTAACTGCATCGATCACGATCCTTCCCTGTAAAATACAATACTAACTTCTATCTAGGGTGCTGCCTTCTGGGAAACCATCTGTGGCGAGCACGGTTTAGACAACAACGGTAACTACCACGGCGAAGATGACCTTCAAAAGGCCAAGCTTGATGTCTACTTCAACGAAGCATCGTCTGGTAAATACGTCCCTCGTGCCGTTTTGGTCGATTTGGAGCCAGGTACCATTGACGGTGTCAAGTCTTCCCACATCGGTAACTTATTCAGACCAGACAACTACATTTTCGGTCAAAGTTCCGCTGGTAACGTCTGGGCCAAGGGTCACTATACTGAAGGTGCCGAACTTGTAGACTCCGTTTTGGATGTAGTTAGAAGAGAAGCCGAAGGATGTGACTCCTTGCAAGGTTTCCAAATCACCCACTCTTTAGGTGGTGGTACAGGTTCTGGTATGGGTACTTTGTTGATCTCCAAGATCAGGGAGGAGTTCCCAGACAGAATGATGGCTACTTTCTCTGTCGTTCCTTCTCCAAAGGTCTCTGATACCGTTATTGAACCTTACAACGCCACTTTGTCTATCCATCAATTGGTTGAGAACTCTGATGAGACCTTCTGTATTGACAACGAAGCCTTATACAACATCTGTCAAAAGACTTTGAAATTACCTACGCCATCCTACGCTGAATTGAATAACTTGGTTTCTTCTGTGATGTCTGGTGTCACTACATCTTTACGTTATCCAGGTCAATTGAACTCCGATTTAAGAAAGTTGGCTGTCAACTTGGTCCCATTCCCAAGATTACATTTCTTCATGGTTGGTTATGCTCCATTGACCTCCATTGGCTCCAAGTCATTCAGATCTTTGACCGTTCCTGAATTGACCCAACAAATGTTCGACTCCAAGAACATGATGGCCGCTTCCGACCCTAAGAATGGTCGTTACTTAACTGTTGCTGCCTTCTTCAGAGGTAAGGTTTCCGTAAAGGAAGTTGATGACGAGATGCTCAAGGTCCAAACTAGAAATGCCTCGTACTTCGTAGAGTGGATTCCTAACAACGTACAAACTGCAGTCTGTTCCGTCCCACCAAAGGGCTTGGATATGTCTGCTACTTTTATTGGTAACTCCACTTCTATCCAAGAATTGTTTAAGAGAGTTGGAGATCAATTCAGCGCTATGTTTAGAAGAAAGGCTTTCTTGCATTGGTACACATCTGAAGGTATGGATGAAATGGAATTCACCGAAGCTGAATCTAACATGAACGACTTGGTCAGCGAGTACCAACAATACCAAGAAGCCAGTGTCGACGATGAAGAGGAATTGGAATACGCCGATGAGATTCCATTGGATGACCAATTGGAATAAATGGGTCTGCTGCTCTGGGTTCCCTGTTAGTTCTTATGCTTTTACTTCATCGATCGGTTTGCTTCTTATATACATAATTTATACCCTTGACTGTTCAATTTATATTCACGTTTTTATTGATATTTTGCAGCAATTTTTCTAATGTGATTGTCACCATTATATAGTGCGTACATATACAAGGTATTGTGAGGCCCGACACCATAGTGTACTTATAATTAATATAGAAATTAGTTAAGAAATGAAATTCGAATCTACGGATGTACTGACAATATGTCAAACTTCATGAGCAAGTATGGATTAGAATAAATATAAAATAGAAGTATATAATGAAGTGGAAATTCCATCCTATTGGAAGTAGAACTAATGATGTGGATCGTAACGCAACAGGTAATCAGGAATCTGTTATTCTGTCAGATTCTCAAATACGGTCTATCCTGGTGTAGTTATGGTAATATAATGCAATGTAACAAAAGTTTATGATAAATTTTGGCAAGTTTGAGCTCACGCTCTTGTTTACGATTGTATCCGAAGTATCTGAGCCATTAAATAGACTTCTGGCCCATTACTCTGAAAGACATATTCTTCGCTGTTTAAATTGGAAGTTCTCTCTGAGCTTTATTGCTTCAGTTACTTTTGTAGGGTTAGGAGGTCAGTGGATCTAGTTTCCTCTCAAAAAGTTCTTGACGAAGTCGTTCTTGTCGACAACGTTGTAGCTGTGTTGGTCGTCGAAGTATCTCATGACATGACATTGTTGTTTCCAGAAGTTGATCAACTCTTGGAACTCCATTTGGCCCTTCATCAACAAGACGTTGGACACCTCCAAGTCATTGACGAATCTCTGTCTTTCAAATTCTTGTCTGATTTTGGTCTTGACGTTGGACACTGGCATATCCAATTCGTATATGTCACAGAACTCCTTGGAGTATCTCATGTATTTACGGTACAAGTGCAACACTCTCTTCCTCAATTCAGGCTGTGTAGCCGAACGACGGGTAGTCTCGGCGAACTCGGTGGCTAAGGTCATTTCTGGCTTTGTATGTGTTAGGGCTGCCGCTAGCTGTTCAACAAACTTCAACCTTTAGCTGGTACTCTCTTCATTCTTCATTCCTTAACTACATGTTCTCATTTTTCGCTTTGACCAAAAGACGGCATTTGGTTGGCTGGATGCGGTCGGGGCTCGTGACTATATATACAGGGAACTGGTTATGGGGGGAGAGGTAGAGAACGCAGTACTAGTGGTTCCTTGTCTGTATTTCAATAGAAGAGGTTGGTCAAGAAGCGTAATCGGGTATAATGTTCCTCATTGGTTGTATAGACGTATTTACTTGGCGGGTTTGGGGTAGGTCGAACTGTTAACTCTGTCTATGATGATTTTACCGTACTACAGGGAGACTCTCTTTTTCTCAAAGTTCTAGCTCTCTACTTTTTTTTTCAAGAATGCACTTTTTCGCAGCAATCGCATCAATAATTATTAGGCGAATAAATGTAACGTATTATTCTTAAAACAATCAGACTATATCATCTATACTTTTAGACAGTCTACGAAATATGAGCTATGCAAGCAGATCTACTGCTTGTAAGTCTCAGGTGGTCCCAAGAAAGATGGGACCACACCACCGAAATCGACGACGAGTTTCTGGAAAACCACTGCTGGTTCAGTAGCCCAAAGACGAAGAACGTGTTCTCCTTCAGAGGTAATGTTATGGTTGGTCTCGTGTAACCAAATGCTGTCCGAGACAGATGTTTCCCATCCTGCTGGCATAGCCAGAGGATCAGTAGGGTCGACAACGACTTGAATCTCTTGCGGTTCTTCATCATCAATGGAAATAGCGTACTTCAATGGTCTGTCTGGGTCAGTGTTTAACGATGGGGACAAGTACACAGTAACGTTAGTTCCATAGTGAGGAGTGGAGAAGGAGTAGAAGTTGTACTCCAAGTATGACAGGTCAAGAGTTGCCTCTTGAGAGTCGGCAGTTACTGGGAAGAGAGTAACACCAGAGAGAGTACGTCCATATCTGTTGATAACAACATACTCAGTTTCATTTTGAGAAACATTCTTGGAGAAGTGCTCTGCCTCAATAGAAACCACTTGAGAACTCTCGACGAAACCAGTGAAGTTCTTTGGAACCGAACGAGTAGTCAATGGCAAATGAACATCTGGTTGACCGAAGTTTCCGTAAGAGCTGTTAGAAGTGACATTAATGTACTCAATGTAAGTACCTTCAGGAACCTTACTCCAGTCAACAGAAATCTCAACGATTTGAGAGTTCCAGATACTGTCGTTAGAAGCTGAGATGGATCCCGAGCTTGGCTCGACCTTGATGTAATCATGGGTTGGGTTTACTTCAAAGTAGAAGTCTTCGTTTCCTCTGTTGAAAACTTCGATCCAACGGTATGCTGGAATGGAGAATGGGTCCAAACTTGGCAAAACCATTGTGTTGTTACTGTAAGCAACTGGGTTGTAAAGCGAGTCACCTGGAACAGAACCTTGAGATTGTTCTCCAGTAAGAGCCATGGCACCAGATAAGGAGTTTTCAAGTGGATTCACACGTGCAACAGGAGGAGCCATGTTTCTCATTGGTTGTTGCCAGTAGAAGTATCCCAAATGAGTTTGGTCCATGAAATGGATCCATTTTCCTTCAAGGACAGAGTCGTACTCGAGCTTCCACTTATAGTCATCTTCAAATCTTTCGTTAACATAATCTGCCAATGGGTTTGCCAGATTACGTCTTTGTGTTGCATATAAGTTGTTCTTTCCACCAGAAATTAAGATATCGTAAACAATGTAACCGGCATTAGCTGGGTGCAAAACTAATTGGAAGAATGAAGGTTGGGTAGTAGCTGGAAGGGTATCATAAATCTTTTGAGCACGGTCAGACAAGTCCTTCCATTGCTCCAACACTAATTTAGCTTCGTTGTAGTTAGTCAAACTGAAGGTTGTAGTGTTCAAACTCTCGTACTTCTTTCTAGAAGACAAGAAGCCATACAAGTCAACGATATCGGCAATTTCTTCGATTGTCTCTTGGTTGTAGTCAACTGCGGAACCGAATTCTCTTGTAGCCCAAGCAATGGTCCAGTCCATAACCTTGTTAACAGGTCCCCAAGTGTCAAAATCGTAAGCCAAGGACATGAAGTAGTCAATTGGAACCTCCAATCCCTTAAGATCACCGATATTCACGAGCCATTCAGTTCTGGCTTGTCTTTCGTAAGCCAAGTGCATTTGCTCCCAAGTTCTCTCGTTGGAGATAGTGTTGATCCACTTGTAGTCAACAGGACTTCCAACGTAATCGAAATGGAAGTAAACACCAGCACCACCAGCTCTTTCGGTTTCGTTGCCAACTGGAAGTCTTCTAATGTTTCCCCAGTTGTCATCGACCCAAAGCAATGTAATGTCCTCTGGAACTTGCATTCCTTCTTGGAAATAAGATTGCACTTCCTTGTACAAACACCAGACCTGAGGAACATCAGTGATATCTTCACCAGGGAAAGCATTCAGCAAAAGCTCTCTTTGGTTCTTAATGACATCTTCTAAAAGATCGACCTCAACACCACCACTCATAGCGGTATCACCAAAACCTCTCATACCAACAGTCCAAAGATTCTCGTATGGACGACTTCTCTCAATACCTTGCTCCCAGAACTCAAGAATGTTTTCCTTGTTTGTGTCGTATGCCCAAGAACCATTTCCGAAGACTGTCCACTCATTGGTAGCTCTCATTAATGGCTCAGTGTGGGAAGTTCCCATGATAACACCGTAGTAATCGGCCCAGAATTGATTTTTAGGATCATCTTCACCAAACATACTATTCCACATGGCTGGCCATAAGAAGTTAGCCTTCATTCTGAGAAGCAACTCAAAGACTTTTATGTAGAACTCGTGAACAAAGTGAGAGTCATATAATCCTTCTGGGAACTTGACATCAATCCAGCCAGTTAATGCTGGTTGTTCATCGTTGAAGAAAAAACCTCTGTACTTCACACTAGGTTCTCCAGTGCTTCTGTCCAAGTTCTTTGAAACATAAATCTCGGAGTGAGCAGCTGGCTCAACATCGGCCCACCAGTACCATGGAGAAACTCCAACTTGCTCAGAGATATAGTAAGTTCCAAAAATAGTTCCTCTCTTGTCACTACCTGCAATGACTAAAGCATTTGCAATGCAAGGAAGTGGAGACTCGATGATTTTCAGGGTGAAGGCTTCCCAAAGACCCTCGGTATCGGTAATATTTAACTTACCTTGACTTACTAAAGAATCAATAAGCGAAGAGTTTCCAATAGTTCCAATGATAATAGCGGTCTCTAAGGTACCGTTAATTAAGGAGCAAATATCAGCACCACCAGTGTAGTTCAAAATTGGTAATGAATCGTTGTCACCAGTAACTTTACCAAAGTCCGAACTCAAGTCCTGACCAGCACGAAGGACACCGGGCCAGTCCTCGGTATCTAAAAGCAATTTACTCTTGCTAGTTGCCGTATAGAGCGGGAGGACATCACTCGCAGAAGAGTTGAAGAAGAAGGCTTGAGGCTCTCCAAGGGCCCAAGCAGCCGATGCCATAAAAAGCAGTCCAATTAAGGTTACTGTTCTCATTCTGGCTATTATCGTTGCTATGTTGATTGACTTTAGAATGTTTTCATAAGCTGTAAGTATGAGAACTTTCTCACAGTATATATACGCCTCTCCTCAATAACTCCCTAATATCATTGCAAATGACTATCGCTTACAAATTATTGTCTTTCACCTTCACTCGTCCCAAAACTGTTGCATTCTGTGTGAAACCTAATTTCCATCCCTCCATTGTCCTTATCCCCACATACCTCGCTAGTATGTTACTCTCGACCATCACCCTATTGTGCCATCATTGACCTTCTCCATATTTCGCAGCATCTGTTCCCAAATGGGAATATGCTCCGCTCAAATGCGTTATGTCAAATGCTCACGTGATATATTATTTTGGTGGGGTTCGGGGACTCATACGAATATGCCCCACCATCCGCCCCTATTGATTCCCAACGAAATATGAAGTACGACATTGTTCCCCATGTAAAGCATGATTCCCCACGAAAGATGACGGTATACCTTCTGCGGGTGCTGTCTAACCCCTGTATACTACGGTGATACCGGGCATACTCGCCACTGTGCCGTGCATAATGAATAACAACTAGAAGGTCTTTCCCCATAACAATCTAGTTTTTTTTTTTCAATTGCAGTCAATTGAGTAACTTGGGGATCCACCTTCAGGGGTTGCAGTATGCATCGGACTGGTTGACTGTGAAACTGGATGTTGTCAAGATGAGCTGCAACATCCAAATTTCCAAAATTTCTTGTCTAACGTAATTTTACCGGGACTGTCAAACTAGCAAACGAGTATTTTTGGTGTTTATGAACTATTATGTCTAGTTCGCTGGGATCAAATTCGGTGAATTGAAATCTTAAAACATACACCTATGCAATTCGTGCTAATATCTATGATGTTTGTCTGTTGTTCGTCACTGCACTGTTGAGTGACATTATTACGACAAAAGCCCTGAGTTATACCGGATACTGGGTGGTGCCTTATTCTAAGGTTATTTTCTATGCGAATTGTCTTGCATAATGACAAACCAAGCCATTTCCACATTCAGCCCGAAAGTTGTGGGGGCGCAAAATCTAAGGAATATGCATGGCCCCTCTTTTCAGGCAGGAGCATAATTGATAACCAAAAAGTGAGAAATCAAGAGATGGCACATATGACCGTACTCTCGAATATCCCGGTATCCCTCCCCCACTACGATAGACGTTGGCTCAACTCGCTGAAAACGGGTGATTACTGTTTACGAGCCTCACCTTGAAGGCAGCTCCGCGAATGAATTTGTATTGTACAATTTTGTCTCAAATTGAGACTTGTATGAACTAATCTACTTCAAAGTGTCCTCTATCAACCGAAGCAAATCGCCAGAAGGTTGTAACAACTTGATGAATCTGCACAACTCAAAGCACCAATCCCATTTTTTCGAATCATCCAACATCTTCATGATCTTTAAGATAATCTCCTTATCAGTAGAATTAAGAGCATCTTCAGCCTCAGTCGGGGAATCTTCGTCCTCACCTTCCTTTTTGTAATTTAAGTATATGATTAGATAGTTATAGCAAAGTTCGACATTGTCGATTTCAATCAATCTGTTCATGAACTTGACTGGTGTCGTATCAAGGATGGTAAAGAACTGATGCCAGTAGCCAACCTCGATTTTTCTTAGGCAGTTGATATAGATGTATTCCGAATTCTCATTATTCTCTATAAGAGCAAACAAGCTCTTTAAAATGGAGGTATTCTCGGACGTTAAATATTTGAATAGAAGTAATTCCAAGCAATAATGATAATTGCGGAACAGTTTGTACTTCTCGCAAGCAGACTCCAAGTTTGTTGCTTTATTAATGAGATCATGCTCGATAAAGTTATTCATAACTAGCTTATGGGCTATTCTGTTCTTGATCACCAAACCACCATTTGATGCCTTGTTGACTATTACACTTTCGAGTCCAATCAAATCTAATGATTGTAAAGTGATCATATCCAGAGATGCAATACTATCCAATATAACAGGTTGAAAGTTTTCAATTTCAATGAAAATGGGCTGAGGGAACAGGTGCCTTTCATCGTCTAAGCCATCAGATATTACACTTGCAATGTCGAATGCATTCTCAATTAACTCATCTAGCTCATAGATCAATAACTCCTCGCCGTTGAAAAGGTATATATAATCAATTGGTGATCCCTTAAATTTTATGGATTGGAACTTGAA
Source organism: Scheffersomyces insectosa (assembly GCA_030572575.1). Lineage (NCBI taxonomy): Eukaryota > Fungi > Ascomycota > Pichiomycetes > Serinales > Debaryomycetaceae > Scheffersomyces > Scheffersomyces insectosa. Next base: position 225,984 of record JAJMAO010000004.1, read on the forward strand.
AAATTCAATGTTCGAGTTGATGTTAATCAAGTCATACATGTTACTCGGCTTCAATGCATCAATTGGTGTCGAATCCGTAGAATTTGAGTATGACTTCTGATTTTTCAATAGATATAATTCTCCCGTACCTAACAAGAAGAAAAAATGTCTCTTGTCTATCATCGAGATGTTAATCACATCCTTGATAGAGAATTTATGCTTTACTGAGGACAAATGAATCGTTTTGTTCACTCCAATGAATATCTTATAACTTTTGCGTGGAGCTTGTTCCTGCAAGTCAGCAGATGATACCTTTCTGTCAATAGTCTTGTTGTCGTTGAGTTCTAGTATAATCAATCTGAAGTCCTCTGTTAAAAGTGCAATATTAGTAATATGGTCAGTTGACTTTATCGGTTGAATATTTATAAAAGTAGTCTTAAAGTCGTACTTCCACACAGTCAGATCGTTATCAAATTTCATGTCCTCTCCACCTTGCGCATATTTTGATTTCGTTGTGTCTAATACAATAATTTCATCAACCAAATGCTCGTTGCTAACAGGTGGGCCATTATCTTCTTCGCTTGATTGATGTACTTCTTTAGTTCTACGGTTCACGATAACCAAATAGTCATTGAACCAGAACTGTCTTACAATATTGAAAGAGTCCAAGTAGTAGTTCCGAAAATTAAACCACAAGATATTGTTGATGTCACTTCCTCCAGATGTGAAGGGCGTTGATATGGACAAAGAATCTCCATATGAGATTGCGAATTGATCATAGACATTCCTGCTGATATTTAAATTTCCGTTGATGCTTTTAAGTGATTTATTAGAAATACCGTTGTAGCATTCTATCTTCTCAATTATTCTCTTAAATTTGGGTTGAATTGGGAATTTCAGAAAGCTCTTGTTATTCTGGATTATGCTGATGTATTCATGATCGTAGAAGACATTGTCAATTCCAGTGTTCGTTAACAAGTTAACGAAGTAAAACTTCGAGCTATCGTGACTTATTATATAGAGATCCATCGAGTTGGGTGATATAATTATTTTGGATGCTCGTAAGAATCCTCTGTTTTCTTCATAATACTCATCCAATTCCTTGACAACTTCTGCTGTATTGAAAGTAGCACTCCCAAACTTGGTGTAAATAGCCCAATATCCGGTTGATTTATCGAGCAATACAAAAAACTCTCCATTGGATGCCCACATGACCTTTGCATCATCGAGACTCCGTGCCCTTATATCCTTCAAATGTTCCAACACTTTCCTTTCATTGGACAATTTGAATAATTTGATTTGGGATCCAATGTGAAATAATAATAAGTTTGCATGAGGGTTGAATGAAATCTTGAAGTTGGCATCGATGTTCAAATTATTAAATTCATGCATCTTATGGCCCATTGGGGTAACTTCAGCCTCAGGTGAGATTTCAAATGTCATGTACCAAAGCTCGAACTTTTCGTTAAGAAACAAGAAAAAATTCTTATAGAAGTTATAGTTGATGTAAACTATTCTAGATCCCTCCCCATGAGGATACCACTCCGATTCAGAGAGCAGAAATAGTTCATTACGGAAATTTTGCATATTGAGCAAATGAAAGAAATTTCCTTCTTCCTGGGATTCTCCATTCTCCAAAGACACGTCACTTTGACGTTCATTCTTGGAGTTAAACACTATTAAATTGTGGGAGTTCAGTTTCAACCAGTACCGCTCAAGACCAATGCCAACCTTTAGTATCTTGAAGACAGATAATTTGACCTGCTCAATAGTGTAATTTCCCATCTCGTCTTCAGTTTGAACGTTGTTGAAACTCTCGACATTCTCCAAATTGATATGAGATTCCTGGCCCTGGACAATGGCTTTGGTTGCACTCTTTATCATGCTTCCAAAAGAGTTCTTTTGCGATGTTATGCTCAAAGGAAGCCCCGTTTGAATCAATTCTTCGTTTACACTATTACTCACTTCGAAAAGTGACTTTGAGTATATAATGACCATCAGGTAGATGATCAAGTAGTTGGAATCTGTCTGAAGAAACAAATTAACCGAATTGAGTTTCTGCAATTGCGCTGTGTTCACAGAAACATGTTTTGTCTTGATATTTGTATTGGAACCATGTTTCGCAATTGACTCTGGCTCTCGATGGTGAGACGCTATAGGTAAGAGGGTAAGCTGATCGTATACCGTGAACGTTGACTTGGTGAGAACGATAAGTAGAGGAGTGTGCGGCACATGGACCAATTTGATCACTTTTTCGTCGTGGAGCAATGCTGCCAGTAGCTTAGGACATGATCCAACCCACACCATGTTCTATTTATGAGTCTATGTCGTCGGAATATGTTACTGTAGTCAGTCAATTAGATCTAATCTGTTCCTAGATAAAGAAAATGGACCATGAATCACTTTGTACGTTACGCGACATCTGACATTTGGAGAGTGCTGGAAATTAGATACAGGATTCAGATAATGTTGGTTTCCGACTTATTATATGACCGGACTATTGTAGTAATGGTCG